>QXTE01000216.1:845451-915117 GCA_003942145.1 Platysternon megacephalum
CCCCCCACATCTTTTGGGTCTTCTGTTAAAACTTGTAAGCTACTGTGAACACTATGTTACCACCCCTGCTGTGAGCTATAAGCCATTAAGTGACTTTCACTTTATTGTACCAGCAACGGCTCCTAGGAACAGATCCCCACCCTCTGTGATTAAATGGAATGTATGTTGATGAATGCTTGATGTACATGAATGGTTAGGGAGGTGCCAGCCTAGAAAGGGAGTATCCATCGGCCGAAGAAGGTGTCAAGTGGAATCAACCAGATGACCCCCGGAGGGCGAACTGGGATCCACCCCAGCACCTCAAAGGAAAGAAGACAGAATGGAGCCACCCACCTGCTGATTGATTTAACAGCAGCAGAATGAAACAACTTCCATGAACTAACATAGGGAAAAATCCCTATAAAACTGGACTCTGAAGAATAAGTCTTTGAGTCTATGGTTCTGCTGCCAGCCTCCAGGAGCATCAGGTGCACCTGACCCGGACTTCGCTCCACTCTTGTGTTCAGGATACCTGGCCAGTATTCTGTCACAAGCAACTTTAGGCTGTAAAAGCAGCAAAGAATCCTGTGGCACCTTATAGACTAACAGAGGTTTTGCAGCATGAGCTTTCGTGGGTGAATACCCACTTCTTCGGATGCAACTTTAGGCTGGTAACTATGATATCTACACAGAACTTGTATGAATGATTGTGTGAATGGATATATATATATATATATATATAAGTAATCATAGGAATAAGTAGCCAAACAACGTTGTTTACTGTTATCTTTTATATTATTATTATATTTACAATAAATGTGGCATCTTTGCCTTATCCCTCTTAATAAGATCCTGCTGGTTTTTATTGGTATAACACCAAACACAGAGTGGGGTGCGTGTTATTGGTCAGTGAGCCTAGGGGGAAGCTAAGGTTAGTGTAATGTACACGGTGCTGGGGTCAGTTACAACAGACTTAGAGCCTCATGCAGAGAAGTGGGTTTTCACAGGTTAATGGATTTTAAGGCCGGAAGTCACCGGTATGATCCGTTAGTCTGACCTGCAGAGCACCGGCTGGAGCATTTCACACAGGGATTCCTGCAGGGAGCCCGACAGCTCCTGGCTGAGCTCGGGCAGATCCTTTAGACAGACACCCGGTCTTGATTTGCAGATTCCATGGATGGGGAATCCACCTCCTCCTTCCGGCAGCAGTCCCAGGGGTTCACTAAACATTTGTGTTTCCTCTCCAGTTTAAACGGTGCCGATTTCAACCTCCAGCCATTGGCTCCTGCTTTGCCGTTGTCTGCTAGATTAGAGAGCTCTCTATATCAGACAGCTTCTCCCCGTGCAGGCAATTACCCACTGTGATTAAGTGGCATATTAACCTTCCCTTTGATAAGCGACAGAGACGGAGCTGCTTGCGTTTCTCGCTCCAAGGCTGTGTCTGCACTAGACTTGGAAGGTGGTTTTGCGAGGAGATAGCTAACATGGGCGAGCTCCCACGTTTAAAATCCTAGCGTAGACAGGGCGAGTTGTCGTTTTACCTCCATTCAGCTGCTCAGGGTGGACCCCGGAGGCAGGCAGAGCCCAGGGCGTGGCTTCCCAGATCTCAAATCGTTCTTGTGGCTGTTTTGGATCCATGCCAGTTTTTCAACACCCTTGTTAAAGTGCGCACACCAGAACTGGCTGCAATACACCAGCTGTGGCCGCGACACCAGCGCCATACCAACCCCTTGCTCCTGATCACCACCGCCTGGTTAACACACACAGTGCTTGTGTTAATGCTTTCAGCCTCAGCGTCGCACTGGGAGCTGCCGGTTGGTTGACTATTAGCGATGCTCCCAGATGGCCTACCAACCTCATCTGTGCGGTCCCCAGCCACCCCTCCGAGCCACCACTGGTGCATCCTGCGTGCCGGGACCCGAGCGTTACCACTTCCCCTCCCCTCTCTGCTTGTTTCCGAGGGGATGGGGGCAGAGAACAGACACACACACCCCCTCGTTACAGAAATGAATGGCTGTGGAGCTGCTGGGTGAGAAGCTAAGAATACTGCTCTGTAATAACTTTACACATCCTGTATCATGTGAAGTGCTCAGTGAGGGAAAGTGACCGTGCAGCTGTGGGGTTATCAGACTTTCCCGCGGGAAGGTCTTGGTCTAGTTTAATAGGGGTTTTTTGGGGGGAAAACAAGCATCCCAATGGATCTAGATGGGCAACCTCTCAACAAACCCTTGGGAGGCAATTACAGGACATGTCTCGTTCACCTGCACATCTACCAACGTGATATATGCCATCATGTGCCAGCAATGCCCCTCTGCCATGTACATTGGCCAAACCGGACAGTCTCTACGCAAAAGAATAAATGGACACAAATCTGACATCAGGAATCATAACGTTCAAAAACCAGTGGGAGAACACTTCAATCTCTCTAACCACTCAGTGACAGACCTGAAGGTGGCAATTTTGCAACAAAAAAACTTCAAAATTAATATGCAAATTAGATACCATTAACTTAGGTTTGAACAGAGACTGGGAATGGTTGGGTCATTACACTAATTGAATCTATTTCCTCATGTTAAAATATGTTAAAATATCCTCACACCTTCTATGGGTCATCTCGATTATCACTTCAGAGGGTTTTTTTTCTCTCTCCTGCTGATGATCGCTCATCTCAATTGATTGTCCTCTTACAGTTGGTATGGCTACTCCCACCTTCTCATGTTCTCTGTATGTATAAATATCTTCTTGCTGTGTGTTCCACTGCATGCATCCGATGAAGTGGGTTTTCGCCCACGAAAGCTTATGCTCAAATAAATGGGTTAGTCTCTAAGGGGCCACAAGTCCTCCTGTTCTTTTTACGGATACAGACTAACACGGCTGCTACTCTGAAACCCGTCATTACAGGACAGTGGCTGAAGCTCAGAGTTGCTCGGCTGGGAGCTAACAGCTCAAAGGGCTGTTAACAGTTACAAAGTGACTTAGGTTTGTAGTGTAGGGATAGCTCAGTGGTTTGAGCATTGGCCTGCTAAACCTGGGGTTATGAGTTCAATCCTTGAGGGGGCTATTTAGGGAACTGGGGTAAAAATCTGTCTGGGGATTGGTCCTGCTTTGAGCAGGGGGTGGGACTAGATACCTCCTGACATCCCTTCCAACCCTGATATTCTATGATATGATTCTATGATACTCTAAGTCGGCCAGTAATTCCTGCGGTGGGGCATGTCCACACTACCCTCTTTGGGTCAGTGATGCGCGTCCTCACCGGGACCTAGAGGGGTAGTGTGGGGAGCTGAGAGCCTGGTCTCAGCTCCACTACCCGCTCTCTGCCAGGAGCCTGGATGCCCCACAGGCTCCCAGTGGGCTTCCCCCTCCCTCTGCTCCCCATTCCCCACCGGGAGAGGGAGGAAGCCGCCCGGGGCTTCTTGCCACTGGGGAGCGGGGTCCAGCTGTCCCAGCTTCTCAGCACCCCCCCGCGCCCACTCCCCACTAGGAGCTGGGCAGCCTTGTCAATTGCATGGCTCAATCCGTTGCACGGCTTCTTGCCGGGCTCCCAGCTGAGAGCGGGCTCCGAAGCCGCCCGGCCGCAGTGTCTACACAGACACGGCATTGCCCTGCCCCATCTACACTAACATAAGCCTTACGCCTCTCGTGGAGGTGGAGTGATGCGGTCAGTGTAGTTGGGCACTTACATCGGTGGGAGGAAGACTGTAGTGTCGACACTGACATCATTACGTTGATATAAGCTGCCTTACGTCACCCTAACTGTGTAGTGTAGACCAGCCCTATAACTCCACTGCCACTCGTGACGTGTTGGTCAGAGCGAGCAGCGTACCGGTCCGCAGTGCGGGATCATTCCTGCAGACCGAAGAGGCATGGCGCGCAGTACACCAACCGTTGAAAGATGGCGCCAAATGCGGGCAGAAGCACAGGGATTGCTGGGATGCAAAGCCATGCAGCACGGGGCATTGGGACTGGACCCAGGGTGCCCCGCGACCCCCTCTGCCTTCCCACAACTCTTAGCGGCAGAAGAGGAAGAGGTGCTCGGTGGGATAGCTGCCCAGAGTGCACCGCTCTGAATAGCGCCGCAAGTGTGAACACGCTATTGCGCAAGCAGCTGTCAGTGTGAACACACAACAGCGGTTTCCCTTCTGCGCTCTCCGAGCGGCGCTGTAACTGCCAGCGCTGTAACTCTGCCAGGGTGGTCATGCCCTGAGTCTCTGGAAGGGGAGGGATCAGAAAGACTGAGTGGCTTTTACAGGGCACTCTGCCTGAAGCAGAGGGAGTGACCTGTGTTGGGAGTGAAGGGAATAGATAATGGCCCCCAGTGGCCTTTGTCAGGGAGGAATGGCCCCCAGTGGCCTTTGTCGGGGAGGTCAGCTTAGAACTACCAGGAGCTCTGTGTGCCACATGGCTAGACACCTGGTAGGCTACCCCCGGTAGGCTAGACACCTGGTAGGCTACACCCGGTAGGCTAGACACCTGGTAGGCTACCCCCAGTAGGCTACACCTGGTAGGGTACCCCCGGTAGGCTAGACACCTGGTAGGCTACCCCCGGTAGGCTACACACCTGGTAGGCCAGACATGCATTTGATCTGTTTATGCTTTAAGATCTGTTTGTCCCCGAAATGTTTTTGTCCTAAATAAATAATACTTTGCTCTAAGGCGGCTCTTTGGTCGCTGTATTAGCCCCGGCTCAGTGCTCCCAGAGGGGAGAGAACTGCAGAGACATTGCCCATAGATCAAGCCTGCTGGCGTAATTGTGGTTGGTACACAGGGGAAGAAGCCCAGAGCCTGGTCTGAGCATGGGAGAATTGTGTGATTTTCCCCCCTCCTGAGTGAGGTGATGGCTTGAGGCCTGAGGCCCAATAGAGGGTGTGCTCGGAGCGACAGGCACGGTCCGAGGTGCGGTTAGCCCAGGAACTGATAGAACAAAATCTATGTGCCTAGCGTGTCTATATGTGTATCAATCTCTCTCTATAGCTCTGTAAAGAGAGAGGGGCTCCTAGAATATCCCAGACATGCACCCGTCAGGGATGGTCTGGGTGTGCTCAGCCCTGTCCCAGTGCAGGGGGAGGGGGTGAGCTCTCCAGGTCCTTTCCAGCCTGACGTGTCTGTGATTCTGTGAAATCTGTCTTTTAAAAACAAAAAAAAAAACCTCCAGCAAATCCCTGGCTGGCTCTTTAGCAGCCACAGATGGTTTATTCGCTGGCTTGGCTTGGACAGACCCAGAAGGGCCTGTGATAATTCAGGGCTAATGGGGTGGTTCAAATGGTGCTGAGACTAGAGCGCGGCCAGGAATTCTGAAAGCGCCGCTGAGAAGGATGAAAAGTCAACCAGGGACTACGTAACAGCTCAGCCCACGTTTCGCGTCACCACCACTGGCATTCGGGGAGACGCTCTGCCTTCAGACTCTAGCCCTACGACTTACGCCGAGCTAGCTGCAGCGCTCAGGGCTGTGAAAAATGCCATGCTCTCTACGGTGTAGTTCAGCCAACCTAAGCCCCAGCGTAGACACCACTAGATCGATGGAAGAATTCTTCCCTTGACCTAGCTACCGCCTCTCGGGGATGTGGATTTCCCACGGCGACAGAAACCCCCCTTCCGCCAGTGTAAGGTCTGCACTGCAGGCTCGCAGCCGCTGTAGCGTTTGTAGGGTTAGCCGGACCCTCGCTTGAGGCTACGGCCGTGGACTGGAGCTTGGGAGAGCTGGGTCTAAGTCCTGATTCCACCACAGATTCTCTGGCTGACCTTGGGCATGTGGCTGTCTCTCTCTGTGTCTCAGTTCCCCATCTGTGTAATCGTATTTCTTCCCCATCTTCCAGGGCTGCTCGGTTACTATGGTGATGGAGAGGCCAGATGGAATGGGTGTCAAGAGCTCCTCCAGGCTGAGAGAGCCTTGGGAAACCGCCTTTGTGGGAGTTCCTGTTTTATTTGTTGAAATGATTTAAAATCCTCTCCCTTCCCTCGCATAGTGTCAAGTATCAGAGGGGTAGCCGTGTTAGTCTGGATCTGTAAAAGCAGCAAAGAATCCTGTGGCACCTTATAGACTAACAGAGGTTTTGCAGCATGAGCTTTCGTGGAGAAGTGGGTATTCACCCACGAAAGCTCATGCTGCAAAACCTCTGTTAGTCTATAAGGTGCCACAGGATTCTTTGCTCCCTTCCCTCGTGGACTCTGGAAATCTCTCGCGCGCTAGAGGGTTGCACATTTGATTGCTTATGTAGGCGGCGCTGTACACCTCGCTAGACCTGACCTCATCCTCAAAGGAAACCTGCACCACCCTTTCAAAAGACGGGCCTGGGAGCTGAAATCCGTAACTCTGTTAGACACTAAAAATCATGGACTGAACAGGATTTATGGCTTATTACAACAATCTATAACCCACTAACAAATCCCCCCCCACCCCCCCCCCCCCCCCCCCCCCCCCCCCGACCACCACCAGCTGCCTTGTCCTCCCCCTTCTTTCCTCCCTATGACTGGGGAGGTGTTAACCGGTCACTTCACCTTGAAATGTGTTAACTACGTGTGCTAAACAATCTGTTCCCCCTTGTATTTAGCTGTGACGCTCTGCGTACCTTTCCCAGCCCTGAAGGAGAGCTCAGTACGACTGGAAAGCTCGTCTCTCTCACCAACAGAAGTTGGTCCTATAAAAGTGATTACCTCCCCCACCCTGTCTCTCTAATATCCTGGGCCTGACACGGCTCCAGCTACACTGCACAGAACAAGTCCCTGGTATGTTCGACTTGATCAGATGCGCTCTTTGAAAGTCATTTTGTGGCAGACGGACAGAGAAATGCCATTGAGCCGAGTGCATCAAGCCTTGTTTCATTTGGCCAATAATTTAACCCCCTTTTCTCCGTTGAATTCAATTTCTTAAGACCATCGGCATGTTTGGGGGCGGGGGGGCTGCGGCCTGGGAAGGAAGCCAACAAGATATTGGATTTAGATGGTTCCAAACATTGCTTTACTTGCCTTCTGCAACCCGGAATCATTTTGCCTCTGGAGGGGAGCCCCCTGGTGGGTGGAGGGCGGAGGGGAAGGGAAATTGCAGCCAATGAAGCTAAGTCAGATCCTAACGCTTACGACAGCTGAGATCCGTACGGTTCCCATTAGAGCAGCTGCCACTCTCCACCCCACCAGGGGTCTCCACTCCAGAAGGGAAATATGGATTCTGTCTCTCGGTGACTCCAGATCACATCGGCTCAGTTTACAAAGCAAATGCTGTTCGTTCTAGCTGCCAGCCCATCTGGGCTCTTCCCGGCTCGTGCGTCACCAAGCACAAAGATTCTGCAGTCGGAATTGGGGTAACAAATCTGTAGGCGATGCCTGAGCTGGAGTAAAATCCAGCTCCCTCTGCCAGAGCTGCACAAGCATCTCAGAGCCGGTTAAAATAATAGGCAGCAAAACCTTTCATCAGTCGCTAAATTTGGCTGCTTTGACTCTAGATTCACAGATCTGCTGAATCCAAAGGTGCTGTTTCTACAGAGTCGTTTGCCACAAGAGGAGGAAGGGCTGAGTTGACTTCTTTGGGATCTGAACCTGTGGTTCCAAGCATGATGGGTTCTTTCAAACCTATTACTTAACTCTGACATTTCCCTGTTGCTTCCAACTGCTCCCCGTCACGGCACCCGCGTCAAACCGAGTCTCTTGTTTTATTGCACTATTCAGATATAACCTTTCACCATGTGGTGTGCTCACTCAGCACTGCTCTGCAGCCAGGGTTTTCACTTAAACCTCTCTCTGGAAGATGATCCTGTTTTTATTTGGAGGTAGAGAATTCTGAGTGTCAGCTCAAAACCACTGCACCGCCGGCGGAGACGGGGCAGAATTGCTGGTGGCATTGCTTCGTTTCTGATCGGAGGGTTGAAAGAAAAGATTCTGCTGTTCCGCTCCGGGGTATCCCATATCTTAGATCTATGTGGATGACCATGCGCAAGTGTTCAGGGTGTAAAGGCCGAGTGGGAAGAGGACTTCCAAGGGGGTATAACTAGGAGTGAGGGATTGATATGAAGAGGAGAATTTAGGTGGTAGATCTGATTTCCTGATCAGACTGGGGAGGGCTAAGAGCTTGGGACATTAAAACTAAGCTGGATAAAGCCCCGAATAACATTTATTGTTGGGAACAGTCCTGCACCGGTGAGATGGAGAAGCTGAGTCACTATTTTGGATCACCTCCGCTCGTGGAAATACCCATGTGGGGGCAGGGGCAGGAGATGCCCCTCAAAAAGTTCCTGTGGTGGAGTTTCCCCCCCACACTGGTCAAAGGGAGGGGTATGTCCCTCTATGGGGTGGGCAGCAGCTCTGCCCCCAAGCCCTGTGGAATCTGTAGTAGGTCAAGCCCGCCCAGGGCCATGCTGCAGGGGTCTCCCCTGGCTACATCCGCTCCTTCAGCCCATCTTTGGGGGAGGTTTCCCCAGCCACGGTACTAGAATTAGTGCAGCCTCAGGCCATATTAACTCTGGCTTTTCCATCTGGCTGCCGGGGTAAGGTGGAGGGCGTGCCCAAAGGGGTCTCCCCGGGACCGTGGCAAGAAGAGACCGTGTCACAGAGGTGGCCGGCTCTCTCCGCCCACGCTGGGCTTGATCCAAAGGCAATGGGCTTTGACTCCGGCCCTCCGTGCCTGGGAGATCTTTCCGCCACGCTAATTCTTCCTGCCAGTGAGTGCGTGCAGTCCATTTCGTGTGGTTTGTATCGCAGTGACACTCCAGGGCCCCACAGTGCTGGGCAGACGCACAGTAATATAAACAATAATACCTAGATCACTTGTCATCAAAGCCCTTTACAAAGGAGGACAATAGCAGCATCCCCATTTTAGAGATGGGGAAACCGAGGCACAGAAAGGGGAAAGTGACTCACCCATGGTCACCCAGTGGCTGAGCCAGTCTCCTGAGTCCCAGTCCAATGCTCTAGTTAACAGGAGCAACAGCCTACATGGGTGAGACAAAGGGGCGAGCAGGGAAATGACTTGTCTGAGGTGGCACAGTCAGTATGTGACTGGTAGAGCTGGGAACAGAGCCCCAGGCTCCTGAGCCCCAGACCAGCGCCCTACCCACTAGCCCACACTGCTCTTTGTTTTGTTTTGCTCTGCGCTCAGTGGCTGGGATTTGATCAGCATTGAATGGGGAGACGTGATGCTGTGAAAACATTGCATTGCCAGCGCTTGTGAGAGGCAGCGTGAAACTCAGGGCCAGATTCACTCTCCTGTGGGCCCGGGGCTATTAGATTTTGTGGGGCCCCTCTATACAAGTCTTTTTCCTAATTTAAAACAAAAGGATTATCACAATTATGGCATCGAGGCTCTTAACGCTATACTAAATTTGCCTTTTAATTAACATAAAGCCATTCTGTGGTTACATTTCAGTCTTAAAACATGTAGAATAGAGTTGTTAATTCAAAATAGCCTACTTCTTACCTTAGAACAGCTGTTAGATTAGTGTCTTTCTGGGAGGGAGTTTGGGTGCAGGAGGGGATTCTGACCTGGGGCAGGGGGTTCGGGTGCAGGAGGGGTGCGGGGTCTGGCAGGGAGTTTGGGTGCAGGAGCGGGCTCCAGGCTGGGGCAGAATGTTGGGGTGCAGGATGGGGTGCAGGGTCTGGGAGGGAGTTTGGGTGCAGGAGGGGATTCTGACCTGGGGCAGGGGGTTGGGATCGTTTCCCGGCCTCCCCACTTTTCCCAACACCTCCAGCTGCTTGTCCTACCGGGCACTGCTCCTTCCTGTTTATCTGCTCTTGTTCCCGCTCCAGCCCTGTACTTTTCCAGTCTCCTCTGCCACGTCCCCTATATCTGTTGTGTGTGCAGGCTGCTAGGAGCTGTTTTGTACCCTCACAGAGCTGGCCTCTGGAATCCTGGGTGTGCATGGGGCACCCCGAATTCTTCCCACCCCTTATCTCCAGCCCCCCTCACCCCCCATGCACAGTGGAACAGCACAGGTTCTGTTGCAAGAGAGAGAGAGAGAGGATTTGCCCCTCTGTTCACATTGGCCCCATTCTCCCATTGGCGTTGATGGGAGTTTTGCCGTTGACTGGAATGGCAGCCAGGTGGAGCCCATCCATTGCTTTTGGAAGGACAAGGAAGGCACCGCAAGATTGTATTGTGACCGGGGCTTCCCCAAGGGGTTGGGTTGTTGGTGTCGTTCTGTCCTGTCCGTGCCAAGATCTTTATCTCACCTCCCAGACCAATGCCTGAAGGCCAGGGTCAGCGTTGGCGAGAGTGGAGAACAATCACGTTCTTTGCACGTTGGGCAGCAAATCAAGTTTTGACAATTGTGCTTGTGGAATTCGGGGTGAATGGAAAATCCCCCGGTACGTGCTGGGCAGCACATGGTAAACAAGGAGGAAAAGGACATGAAACAGGATTTTAAAATGTCAGAGCGTTCTTAACTCTCATGCTTCAGGGCTTAAGCCAGCCGCTAACTGTCTGGGGTTGGGAAGAAACTCCCAATATTCCATAATTGGCTGTGAAGGGGGCTCTGCCACAGACGGTGTGACCGTGGGCAGATCACTTGATCTCTCAGTGGATAGTACGACTCCCTGTCTCTGTTTAGATCATAAGAGCTCTGAGGCTGGGAGCGTGTCTTAGGATGTGAGAAGAACAGAGCGCCAAACACACTTGGGGTCTCTAAGCATCCATGCAATAATACTGCTAATAAGAGATCAGCTGTGGAGTGAGTGGGGCTATCGGTCTGATCCAATATGGCAAACTGTGTGCGTAGACATAAGGTCTTTATAGATTTTTTACTCTGCTTTTCTCTCTTCTGGCTGGAGAAGAGAAGATCCCATCGTAATCCAGTTCTAGATCGGAACTTCCTGGAAGCCCCCGTTGCTTCTGTCAATCGCTTCTGAATAAATTGTTGTTGCTACTACAAAAGAGAGCCCAATCGAGCTCAGAGCCCCATTGTGTCGGGTGCTGTACAGTGGGAGACAGCCCCTGTCTCAAAGAGTTCATGATCTGAATAGACCGGACAGACAAAGCAAGGATGATTATCCTCATTTTATAGAAAGGAAACCGAGGCACAGAGCGATGACATGATTTACTCAAGGAGACTGTGTCAAAGCCAAGAATTGAACCTGGCTCGTCAGAGTCTTAATCCAGCACCATAACCCGGGACACCTCTTCCCTTGGTTTAAACAATCAAGATCAACAAAATTCTCTGCCTTGGTCCTTACTCTTTTTAACCTCTGGTTATCCTTAAAACCCATGTGGGTGCGGCGGGAGAATGAAACATGGAACTACCATCGTGCCTTAAGTAACGTTACTTTAAAAACAGAAAACAAACATTGAATTTCTTACGCAATTATTTCCCCCTCCGGTCACACAGGGAAAATGGAAGATACAACGAACGCAATGAGAATAGCTGGCCCAGGCCGCAGCTTGGTTTGTTGTGTGAAATACATAGTCACACAGTGTCTGGGTTTTTTCATATTTCCATCCAAACAGATCAGTCGGCCACATAAAACAGAAGGAAAGGCCTCTTAAACCTCACTTTTTCCAGATGTCGGCCGCTGTCTTGGCGGGTCACATTTTCTGGGACATGCCAAGATTGGCAGCCTCCCCTTGTTATGTTAGGGCAGCAGTTTAAAGGGCTTAGTAAGGCACGAACTGGATCACGGACTTCTCCAAGGTTTTGTTCTCTAGAACCTTGGCGATTTGAAGGTTCTAGGCTCCCTGTTTTGGGAAGGGAAGGGTTTAGACTGAAGACTTGTGAGTGGGCCAAGAGGAGTGCTGAGTCATTGATTCCCTTTGGCCCTCGGTTAAAATTTGCACTAAAAATGACCAAATTACCGGTGGGGTTTTGCCACCACTAATGTTTATGATTCTCACTTTAAGCCAGCTGCAAAAGAAAGTAAATGAAGAAGGGTTTTAAATTCTCCACGGCTGTAGCTTCCCAGTTCTTAGTGTTCCTTTCTCTAAAAATACCAGCAGGGCAGCTTTTTCCGCCAGCTGTTGAGCAATGCACACTGCCCTCGTCTCTGAAACACTGCCCTGCTAGAACGGTCCTGAGTTTGGGTCTGGATCCAAAGTTCACATCCGCATGGGGGGATTCCTGGGGCACGGAGCTGATTTTTCCATTACCTTTTGCTGACGACAGCAGCTCCACAGATGAAGTATAACAACGCGACGTGGCGTGTGAGTGCCCTTGGGACTCAGTTTCCCAGGAGGTTGGTGCAAAGCCCTGGGCCGAGCTTGTTCTTTGCTGGCAGGCTCCAGCCGAGTTTGTTTTTTCGAGGCAATTTTTCACCGCGGAGGTAAAAGTCCTGGGGAACATTTTGGTGCAGTGCCTCTCCGCGCCCTGGCATGCTCTGTCTCTGCCCACTCGCTCTCACGCAGCCACTGCCCCACAGTCTACCTCTGGCGTGCTCCGATCTCTGGTTTCGTCCGTGCCGTGCGTGGCTGCAGAGGATGGGGTCAGCCAGGAATAAGAGAAAACAAACGCCGATTCCAGCGCGATGGCGGTGATTGTTAGTATTCCTGGTGCTGGCGGCGGAAGGGGCCGCGTCATCGGTACCGGTCAGCGATGTGCTGTGGAGAACAGTAGCCAGTAACACAGGAGAGAGCTGCTTCAGAGCTCTCTGCGGAGGGTTCCTGCTCCTGCGTCCATCCTGTCTCTGAAGATCCATTGGGCACCCCAGCAGCCAGCTAACTTCATAAGCCATGGCTTTGATCACCCCGGGCGTGCTCTCTGCCTGGACCTCGTCCGGGTCCCTCCCCAACCAGTGACTGGGAGCAAACATCTGCTCTAGAGCAAACTCACCCCAGCCACCCACAGAGGAGAGGAGGGATAGCTCAGTGGGTTGAGCATTGGCCTGCTAAACCCAGGGTTGTGAGTTCAATCCTTGAGGGGGCCACTTAGGGATCTGGGGCAAAATTGGTCCTGCTAGTGAAGGCAGGGGGCTGGACTTGATGCCTTATGCCCAACTGCAGAGCGCAGTGGAGAATGCCGGAGGGAGCCTGTTCCTGCTGAGAACCCTGCTCTGTATGGGCTGCTGGCGGGTAAATAGCAGGTGCTGTGTTTATCCTATAAGCCCCCGAATGGTTTGGATCCTGTCTGCCTTAGAGATGTCCCCTCGCTGGCACCCATTGGCTCTAGAGAGGGCTGCGGATGGCAGGGCGTTCTCTTTGCCTCTGCCCTTTATTTACCCTGCTCCCCTTAGCGCCGCAGATCTGAAGCGAGGGGCGTGTGTTTTGCCAGGCTGCCTTTGGCGGGGAGTTGCGTGCTGGGGTTCCTCAGATCCTTTGGGGGACCATTCGGCCACTCGGAGCCTGAGTTTTGCTTTCCTGTGTTAAGATTGCGTCCCTGGGTTTAGAGAGCATCGATCGATGCAAGACCCCAGGAAAGTTAGGACTGTCCCCCTTCAGAGGGGGACACTGAGGCACAGTGGCTTGTTCATAGTCCCACCATCGGTCACTAGCAGAGCTGAGATGAGAACCCTGGAGTCCTGAGACCCTGTCCCCTGCTTTCACCACTAGCCCATGCTAACATGGGACGACACGAGGAGGAAATCCCATGTGATGTTTTGGCACTGGCTGGCCCAGCTAATGTGTGTATAGAATTGTGTGTGTGTGTGTGTGTGTGTGTGTGTAAATAAGTGGTTCACAAGAGTTGTCATGGACACCGCTCCGGCCTGCCTTGTATCCATGGTGATGGGCATCTCAGGAGAGAAGACCATAGTCCTATCAGGTGTAATTCATCAAAAAGCTCCTGCATCACAACATCCCTGCAGCTGGGGCCAGGACGCTGTGCCACCCCGCTGCCCATGGCCCCCTCAGCCTGCTGTTGCGATGCCAGCGGGTTGTGGAGGCTGCCTTGCGAGAGAGCACCTGGACAGACGCTCAGCCACTGCAGTCTCCATCTCGGTGCAAAGCACTGGGTGCTCTGTCAACCGAAATCGACAGGTGCTTCCTCTGGAGAGGGAGTCCCTCGGTCGCTGGCCCCCTCCGGGGGAGATGCAGCCTGTTTCCCAGTGGAGACCTCGGTCAGCCTTGCCTAGGGTTAACGCGGCGTTAAGGCCCGGATGCTGCATACGTGATCCCTGTGCTGTGCGCGTGGAATCCGGAGAGAGGGTGGCAGCATCTGGGGTGCAGATCGGGGCTTGGGTCCCCGCCCGCCCTTTATACAACACGGCTGGGAGGCGGGGTCAGGACTGCGGCTGTATATGACTCCCCACCCTTTCCCCATCTGCTCCCGCTGCTGCGGAGAGACTGCGGAGCGGAGCTTCGTGTCACGGCGAAGGGGATCAGTACCCCATGCCTGGCTTCTCCACTGCCTCCTCCTTCCTGTCACCACCTTTAGGCCCTTTCTCGTCGCCGAGAGCAGGGGGCAGGATGTGTCCTTTGATCAAGTCTCAATTGGGTCCACCTGTGGGTCTGACATGGCCTTTCTTGTCACCCACACATACCAGCTGGCCCTCTATGATACGTGTTTGCTTTTTGCAAGTGCCTGATGGCAGGGCTATCCGTTGTCTGTCCCCAGGAGTCAATCCCAACCCCATCTGTCTGGCTCCCTCTTCCAGGGGTACCTGGAAGTGGTCATATCCACTAGCTCTTGGATACAGCCATTGGAACTGGCTTTCTCTTAAAGAAAAACAGCCCTCAAATACTAAAAAAACAAGGTTCACTTTCCTGACGCCTGACAAATGCAAAGAAACTGTCAGCTTCAGTGAGTCTGATTCCTTCCTCGTTTCGGGGGGCGGTCAGGAGAAAACCCAACTCTCTGAGCCGGAGACAGAACTGCCCATTTTGTATTGTATTGATGGATTGATGTTTGCAGAGTGATACAAAAGCTGCCCTTCTGGATGGTCACAGTGTCCCAACGTGCCTATTTTGACTGTGCCGAGAAATGTGATCCATGCCACGCAATCTGCTACGACTGGGGAAGCCGCGGGCATGACTTTCCAGTGGAAAGAGCCTGGCGGGGTGGCACAAGCTGGGGGAGGAGGAAAATCACTCTGATGAAATCTGGCAAAGTAACATCCTGCCTCCATTAAATTATTCAGCGTGCTGGGGGTAGGGTGGGGACCAGATGTCCCGATTTTATAGAGACAGTCCCGATTTTTGGAGCTTTTTCTTACATTGGCACCTATTACCCCCCACCCCCTGTCCCGATTTTTCACACTTGCTGTCTGGTCACCCTAGGAGCAGCAGGCCAGGTGGAGAACAGAGCACAGGCTCTGATATATCTTGAGATGACTGAGTGCCAGGAAAGCTCACAACTGGACTCAGAGCCAAACTCTTCCTCCATTTGGAGCAGTCTGGATCCAGGGGGTGGCTTCAGCCCAGGATAGGGATAGATGTGTGGCTGGCAGCAGAGTTGAGCTCTGGCTCTGAATTCATGCCCCTGAGGCTGAGCCTGTTGTGATTCAGTGATTCGGTTCTGGCCCATCTCTGCTCCAGATGCTTGCAGGCTTGGATGGGGGAAGAACCCACAAGTCTGGAAACCTCTGCAAATTATCTCAGCGCCTTCAAGCTGCGGGATCAGGTTTGAGATTTCCTGGGTAATTACGGGCCTGTCGGTCTGCCATCGATCCCGGGAAAGAGAATAGAGTGGCTGAGATTGGACTCAATTAGTAAAGTATTAACGGAGGGTAATATAATTAATGCCAATCAGCAAGGGTTTGTGGGAAATAGATCCTGTCTAACTCACTTGATATCTTTGTTGGCTGAGTTTACAAGTTTGGTTGATAAAGGGAATAGCGTTGATGTCATATACTTAGACTTCTGTAAGGCATTCGCCTTACTGTATAACATTTCGATTAACAAACTCAAACGACATCAAAGCAACCCGGCACATGTTAAATGGATTAAAAGCTGCCTAGCTGATGGGCCTCAAAATGTAGCTGTAAACAGGGAATCATCATGGAGTGGGTGTGTTTCTAGTGGGGTTCTGCAGGGATGAGTTCTCGCCCCTACGCTATTCAACATTTTGATCAATGACCTGGAAGAAAACATAAAAGCGCCACTGATCAAGTTTGCAGATGACACACAAACTGGGGGAGTGGTAAATGATGAAGCAGACCGGGGGGAGGGGAGGGATAGCTCAGTGGTTTGAGCATTGGCCTGCTAAACCCAGGGTTGTGAGTGCAATCCTTGAGGGGGCCATTTAGGGAACTGGGGTAAAAATCTGTCTGGGGATTGGTCCTGCTTTGAGCAGGGGGTTGGACTAGATGACCTCCTGAGGTCCCTTCCAACCCTGATATTCTATGAGGACAACCAGGTCACTGCTACAGTGTGACTTGGTAAGCTGGGCATGAGCAAACAATCAGCATTTTAATATGGCTAAATGTATACTCTGAAAAAGATTTGGGGGTCACAGTGAGTTCTCAGCTGAACATGAGCTCCCAGTGTGACTCTGTGACCAAAAAAGCTAATGCGATCCTTGTTTGCATAAACGGGAATCTGGAGTAGGAGCAGAGAGGTTATTTGACCTCTATGTTTGGCATTAGTGCGACCGCAGCTGGAATCCTGTGTCCAGAGTTTAATAAGGATGTTGATGAATTGGAGAGGGGTCAGAGAAGAGCCTGAGAATGATAAAAGAATTAGAAAACCTGCCTTCTAGTGATAGACTCAAGGAGCTTGATCTCAAGGAGCTTGGCGTAACAAAGAGGAGATTAAAAGGTGATGTGATTACAGTCTGTTAGTACCTACACAGGGACCAAATATTTAATAATGGGCTCTTCAGTCCTGCAGAGAAAGGTCTGACACAATCCAATGGCTGGAAGTTGAAGCTAGACAGATTCAGATTGGAAATCAGGCGTACGTTTTTTAACAGTGAGAGTAGTTAACTCCTGGAACAATTTCCCAAGGGTCGTGGTGGATTCACCATCACTGACAATTTTTCAATCAAAATTGGAGGTTCTTTCTCAAAGCTCCGCTCTGGGGATTATTGTGGGGCAGTTCTGTGGCCTAGGCTATCCAGGGGGTCTGACCAGATGATCACAAATGGTCCCTTTTGGCCCTGGAATCTACAGACGAGGAAAAGGGTTCATGGGAGGACTGGTAGCATCCCAATCTCCCGCTCAGGCAGCTGGTGCCAGGAGGACATGGTTGTGGGCAGATCTCCTTGTCCAGTTGTGGCCAGATCAAGGGTGGGTGCACGTGGTTCTGCAGGAATGGACAGAGTTCCCCCACTCCCCCAATGCTTTGAGGCTGGAGAGGAGTTTGGTGAGAAGCGTTGTGCGTGGTTTGGACGCTGGGCGGAGGGAAGTCTTTTCCTTTTGTCCGACCTGCTGTGGAGTTCTGCAGTGACCACAGGGCTTGCAGTGGTCGTCACAGCTGGCCATGGATTTGTGGAGCCGTCCAACAGGGAATGATCCTGCACTGATGGGGCGGAGCTGGGCCAGATGACTTCTGAGTTCTTTCCCTTCACTCCGGTGTGACTCGCAAAGTGCCTGTTTGCCTACATGTAATGTGCCCCGGGCTGAGTCCACCACAGGGACTGAACGTGAGACCCGTGGGTCTGAAAGCAGGAGCTGCTCCTGCTTGAGCGAAACGGCCATGCCTGCTGCCAAGACAGGCAGGTACAGAACTGTAAACCTCGATATGGTCAGTAGAGGGGGACAAAGAGACATGCCATCATCCATTCCGTGTGCACAGTGACCTCACAACGCTCGCGGTGACCTCACAGCCCACGCGTGGCCACCTGGGGACGCTTGATCTGCCTGTGTTTGAAAATTTACTCCATTGGGTCTTACCAGAACGGCACAGAATTCCAACCAGTCCACGGTAAGGCTGCCCCTTTGTCCTGCAGTCCTCTCTCAGGGAGCTGGGCAAGGCAGAGAGCCAATGGGGGCCTCAGCTTTGAGAGTCCTTTCCTCTCTCGGCTAGTCCTAGCTTATTCAAAGGACCCAAGCCTCTTCTGCGCCAGCCCAGTGGTTCCTCTGTGGGAGATGGTGACACAGCCCCCGTTGGCTTCCGTAGAGCGGGCTCCAGGCTGCGCTTCAGCCGCTGCACACACAGCCACGTCTCCTTGCCAGCTGCTCCGCAGCATGATGCCGCCTTGGCAGGATCGCTCTGACCTAGAAGCGACCTTCAGCCCAGGTGCATCCTCCACCATGCAGCTGCACAAAAGCCGGCCTGTGATGGAGGGCGCTGGATCAGCCACCGCAGAGCAGAGCCTTGGCAGAACCCGGGCAAAGGGGAGGGGCTGGGGCCTTGACGGAGCCCGGCGCTCATTTCCAGTGCCGCTGCGGAGGAAAGTGCTTTCTATCCCGGCTGATGGGGAATGGCTGCTGGCCGCCCTGCAAGAACTCTCCCTAGGACTCCTTCCCAGCCAGCCCTGTTCTCTCCCTGCTCTTCTTGATCTGCGACCCGGCAAGCTGAGAGCCTGCATGTGGATGCGTCCCCTCTGTCCCGCCACCCCCTTGACAAGTCCTGCTGGGTGTTAACATGCATTTGCTCGTCACCCTCTCCCACAACCGTCCCTGTCTTCCGTGCTGTCTCCTAGGAAGCCACTGGTTCGCTATGTGATTTGAGGCAGTCCGTGCCTCAGTTTCCCCATCTGCGGCAGTAGCTCCCTCCCTCATGGGGGCGGGAGTTGTGAGGCTGAGTGGCTGGATTTAAAGCCCTTTAGGGCCCTGGGATGAAAAGGGGCTTGAAAGGACAGAGCGCTGAAATGGAAAAAACATCCCAGGAGCAGCGGGAGCGGAAGGCACCCAGTCAGCCAGTGCAATCAGCTGATCATCCCCAAAAGCCCAATCGCTCCACCTAGCTGGGTCAGCCTTGTTCTGTTTCTCTAGGTCCTGCAGTGTCTGAGTGCTATGTGTACGTTAATGGGTCCATTCTCTCAGCACCCCCGGATCCCTGTTTTACAGGCTGGCACTGAATTACCGCGAGCTGAAGAGGCAGATTTTCAAAGGCGCTCAGCTCCCATTTAGGCCCGGCTGGACTTGGAGAAGAGCTCAGCGTGGTGGGTGCTGAGCTGGGTTGAAAATCTGACCCAAATGGGGACAGAACATTGAAATCGGATGGTCTCTCTCCCCTCCCCACCCCGCAGTGCACAAAGCGCTACAGTCCCTGGGAGCGGAGGTGTGGCATCCACTTAGGCTGAGCGTGCCCAGCTGTGCAAAGCATTTCTGAGTCAAAGAGGGGAAAAATAAAATAAAATTAAATTAAAAAAAAACAACCCAAAAAACCTCAACCCCCTGACGGCCGCAGCCTCGCCCTGTGAAATCCAAGCTCTGCAAGCAAAAGCTTCGCCCAGTGCCACCGGGCGCCCCGGCCGACTGCCACGCTGCGGCCCTTCTCCGCCTGGCTCCGGTGGCTTGCTTTCCTTGGCAGCCTGCCCGGGCCGCTCCTGGCAGGAGGCTCCTGGAGGCATTTCTGCCCCTGCTCCCGGACTTGGGACGCGCCAACCGAAGCGGAGAGGGAAGACAAAGCCGACCCAGTTTTGATGGGGTGCTTTCCCAGGCGGGGAGACGGAGTCGTCGCCAGCCAGCTGCTGAATGAAATAGCTCTTTGGTCCGGTTAAATGTTGCTTTATGCAGCCCGCTCCTCTCGCTCTGAACATCGGACATGCCGTGAGAGGCTTATTCTGTGGGGCGAGGGGGGGTAGACAGTATTGCAGCATCTAGGGCACAATGTGTGTGTGCAGCACTGCCCTCTGCTGGATGGCTTTGGAATTGCTCCCTTCTGTCATAGACCCCCCCGCAGCGCACGGTAAATGGAGATCCTCCCTTTGCTCCAGTGCTTAGGGGAACAATATCTAATGCCCCCACGTTCCCCCCACAGTTTGGGGGCTGTAAAGGTGTTCGAAAATGTACCCCCAGCACTTGGAGTGGCGGGGACGGTTCCTGACTCAAAGCCAAGCTGCTGCTTCTAGTCAAATGGCTGGCAGCCCTTTAAAAGCCGCCACGTTGGTTTCTATTAAAGGACAACAGGTCACATTCATTTGGCTGAAATCTGGGCCGGTTCCAATCTGCTTTGCAGCTGCAGGGAGATCAGCCCTCCTCCCCTTTAAGAACTCCCACGTCCTAACAGCAGTGAGACCTGCAGCTTCAACAGAGCGCTCCGGGACCTCAGGCAGAGCCCGGATACATCCAGGGATGGAAATTCAAAGGAAATGAAAGGGGGCGGGAGGGAGCTGCTAGTTCTACCACCCTGCCGTGCTCCAGTGGATGTAGGTGGCAGATGTAGATTGTCCGGCTAGATTTCACAAACTAGGGGGAGATCTGCAGGTGACGGAGGAGACAGGCTGTAGCCAGCAGGAGGTCCAGTGGGTAGAACATGGGATAGAGACTCGGACCCCTGGGTTTGAGTCTCAGCTGGTCGGTTTGCAAGGCCTGGCTGCCTTTCGGCAAGTCATGTAAGCTAGCCAGTGCCTCAGTCTCCCACCTGTGCTAGTGAGGAAGGCTAGGGCCCTCGCCTGCAGTATAGGAGGCTTGGCTGGGTTCCGTTCCCTTCTCTGCCACAAACTGCCTGTGTGAACTTGTGTTAGTCCCTTGGTCTCACACGCTCTGTGCCTCAGTTTCCCCCTCCATACACGGGGGATAACAGCCCTGCCCTGCCTCCCAGGGCTGTATGAGGATAAACACATACAGCTGCTGTGGTAATGGGGGCCAGATAAGCCCCTCCCTAGCAAACTAGCTGCTCCAGTGTGGGCTAGGGGGTAGCTCACCGAACTGGGATGCAAAAGGCCTGGGTTCTATGGCTGGCTCTGCTGCTGGGTGACCGCCGGCGAATCGCTTCAGCTCTGTGCCTCGGTTTCCCCAGCTGTGCAATGGAGGTCATGATATTGACCTCCTTTGTCAAGTGCTTTCGGATCTACTGCTAGGAAGCGCTAGGCACCCGCACTAAATGCAGGGGATTGTTGAGGGAAAATAGCTGTTCGATTCTCCCTTCCCCCTCTGCTGAAAAATAATCTCTCCTCTGGATGTACAGTCGGTTTTGCTGCACCATACAGCGGCTCTCTCTGGCAGTATCGGCTGCTGGTTGTAATATGCGCAGTCTGAAAGCAGAAAAAAGCAGCCAAAACAATGTAACTCTTCTCCAGCAGCACTTGGCCAGCACCCAAGCTGTATCCTTTTGTCTCCCCCCCTGCCCCATCCCCCTCTTCATGGTTCCCATCTTGTTTTTAATAAAATCAACCCCAGCAGGATCTTGGCAGGTTTCCTGCCCTGCTGGGGAGAGGCAATGTCAGGGGGCTCTGGTGGGTGGGGGTCGGAGGAAGGCTCTCACGAGTTTCCTGACGCACCGGCCGAGTTGGGAGCAGGGGAGGGGCTGGTCGGTGGGGAGAACATACAGCACATGATCTCGCTTGAAAAAATGAATCGGGGCCACAGGTGTCTCGCTGAAGGGCGACGGAGCCGGCTCCGGGGCCCAGGATCGTGGCCGGCGTTTGTAGCAGAGCTCTGCCGGCCATGCGTGGGGCCGTCCCTCCGAAGAGAACGCTGAGCGGCCGGGCTGGGAAAGGGAAGGGCATTCCTGCTCAGCCGGGGATACAGGGAGGCGGTAGGGGCGCCTCGTTCGAGGGGGCTAACGTGGGTGCACTGGGGAGATTCACCGAGGCTGTGAATGCTGAATGCAGAGGAGGGTGCGTGTTTGGGGCCTTGTCCAAAGAAAGGACTCAAAGGACTCAAACGGCGAGCCCAGGCTCAGGAGCCAGCCGTAGTCCTGCTGCACTGAAGCAGGGGCGGGGAAGGGGAATGGCTGGATCAAATCCTTGTGTTGTGTAACCGCCGCAGCAGCACAGCACATGTGCCAGGCAAAGCAGAGCGCGGCGTTAACCCTTTCCTGGCGAGCAGGACTGACGCGAGGCCGCTTTCCTCCTAGCAAACGGGAGCCACCCACGCTGCTGCGGGTCAAGGTGCTGTCAAGGGGACGTGGATCCGTCCTTCAACCTCCCTGCTGTCTCTAAGTGAACCAAAGGGGGGATCCCAGGGCAATGTGGTCTGGCCCCCGGGCTAGGTTTAAATGCCAGTGAACAGCTACACCGAGCCGCAGTCGTGAAAGGAGAAGAATAGGGGGCAAAAGGAGGGGTGTGTTCACCTGCAGGCTTCGGGTGTGGGGGGGATGCGAGCCCGAGCTGCTCTCCCTTGGAAGAGGGGTGGATCTGGTGCTGGAAAGCAGCAGGCAGCGCCGGGGTGTATTGTAATGCAGCAGCATCTCTCTGTGACTCTCCCCCCGTTGCTGGCCTGCTGACGCGTGGTCTCCGTGCGGCACTCCCCCGACCTTTGTCACTGACTGCTGACCAGCGGATGCCTGAGTGGCAGGTGTCCCGGGCGGGAACGGTCCATTCCCTTGGGACATGCGCCACTGCCCCCTCCCCAGCCCACCTCCCGCAGGAGGGGCTCGCCAGCGCTCAACCGAGGGAGACGCCCCGCCCCAGAGAACGGCGCCCCGAAGGATGTGGGCTTTCCCCTCTCTGAGCTCCCCTCACCACCTCCTGCTGGCTCAGTCGGAGTCCCTCTTCAGCACCGCAGCCGCAAAGGGCATCGCTTCAGAAGGGCCAGCCCAGGGGGCTGAGCGAGCTGCTGACTCTGCTTTGGTGGCTGCCTGGTGGCGCTGCCGCTAGACCAGCGAGCTGCTCGCGGATTCGTTTCTTTCCCCCGTCGGTAACGTAGCCTGAGCAGCTGCCTCCGTTCTCCGCCGTTTGCAGGGGCTAAGGGACAGTCTGGTGCCAAGGAAGGATGCATTCCCAGTGGGGAGGGCTGGTCCCAAGCCCCTAAAATGGACCCCACCTTTGAACTGCCCAAAGTTCACGGGTGCTGCTTGGAGCCGCAATTTGGCCTTTGGCATATTGTGGTGCTGATCCAAAGGCCTTTGAAGCCGGTGGAAAGGATCCGATTGACCTCAACGTGCTTCGGGCCAGGCCCTAGAAACATGCTAGGAGCCACTTCCAAACTCCCCTGTGGATCTAGGTTCATAGTTCAGTCCCGTCCCCACACGAAGTCCTGGGCAGTCCAGGGTCTGAGCCCATCTCTAATCACCAGGGACCATTGCCAGCAAGGGGTTAACTCGGCTAAATAGAGACTGTGATTAAAAAAAATACCCTGGCCGTCTTGCCAACAGCCACACTCCTCTCTATTATTTACTCCTAGCTCTGAGCTGCGTGGCTCTACACCCCCTCTGCTCTTTCTAGAAGAGAAGGGGAGAGATTAGGCCAGTTTCTTCAGGCCTGGCTGAGTTTCTGCAGCTGGGAACGGGCCAAGCTCCAGGGCAAGGGATGACATGGGTGGGGGACAGAGAGGATTAGCAGCAGCTGTGGGCAAATGGGAGCTCAACCTCTGTCAGGGGACTTCCCAGGGTCCCAGTGGACAGGCTGCGACCCGGAGCCCATCAAAGGCAGTAGCAATCTTCCTATTGACCCGGGGGGTAAGGAGGGCTTTGGATCAGGCCCTGGCCGAGCAGCGGTTTCTCTTTTGGCTTCCACGCACCCGCACTGAGGTGCTAGGCAGGGCCGGGCCGTGGGCTGCACACCTGGGAAGTTTGGGGTGTTCCGAACCCAGGTACGGATCTGAATTTCGCAGCCGGGGCCCGTCTCCGGCTCTAGTGTGTGGGGTGGGGATAGGAGAAGTTAAGTGCCGGGTGGGCAGCGGGATACCGCTGGCAGAAGGTGAAGAACAATTAAGTGTTGTTACCTGCCCCTGCCCTGCTTTGGAGGTTATGTCCCGTGGGACGTGGGAAACGTCATTTCCAGCTAATGAATGATGTGGAGGCCAGTGCCGATTTCAATGGGTGGTGGATGATGCTGACCTAGGAGGGATTATGAACAGCAGAGCAGCGAGGTTGCACCTGGCGGGTATGCTGGGAAGCTTAGATGGCGGGGCAGATCCCAGTGAGATTAGCAGCACATCCCTACGCTGGGAGGCAGTAGTAATGCCACCAGAGGATTGCAGCAGATACTGAATAGGACGTGAAGCATTTACGGAGGGGATCCTTTGCAAGACAATGGGCCAGATCCTCGGCTGATGTAAAATGGTGTAACTCCATCGATGACACTGGAACTGGGCAGATTTACCCCAGCAGAGGGCCTGGCCCAGAGAGAGCAATGAATGTTGCTCTTACCCAGCTTTAGTGAGATTTCCCCTTGATGCCACGTGGCCTGATTGCGCTGCGTTGGCCTGGTGTCAGTCAGGAGTCACTCCACGAGTTCCTGGAGTTAGACTGGTGCAAAAACCAGTGTGAGGTCACAGAGCCCCCCTTCCCCTCCCCGCCAAGCAGTTTTCAGGCCGTTGGTCATGGGAGGCATTAAGGGTAGAGGAAGTCAGGGAGGCAGAGCTAGAATGCTGACGGGAACAGAAGGTGGGAGAGAGGGGCAGAGTCAGTAGCGTTTTACTTTACTTTGCATTGCATTGTGAAATGTGGCAATGTCCTTTATGCAAAATCGTCTTCCCCCCCCTCTCAGAAGCGAGCCATTTGCAGAGTAAAATGGGCTAATTCGGGGTGGGAAAAGGGTAGAAGTATTACGTTAAAGAGGGCAGAATGAAGCCTATCTTGGAACACCAATGGAGGGGGAAATCTGTGTGTGTGTTTGACACGAATACCCCGTTTTTCAAAACCTCCCAATAACGCAGTATGGTTCACGCGCAAAGTCATCCGGACTGGAACAGTGACAATCTTGTCAGAAAAACAAGGAGTCCGGTGGCACCTTAAAGACTAACCGATTTATTTGGGCATAAGCTTTCGTGGGAAGCTTATGCCCAAATAAATCTGTTAGTCTTTAAGGTGCCACCGGACTCCTTGTTGTTTTTGTGGATACAGACTAACACGGCTACCTCCTGAATCTTGTCAGGGCCCTGTCATTTGCCACATCACATCAGACTGATCTGACACCTCTGCTGCTCAGCCGCCTTTTCAGACAGAGCCGGGGAACCCAGAGGAAGCTGCAGAACAGCCGATGAAGTCCTGCTTGTGGCTGGATGGAGTTGTCAAGGCACAGTGTATGTGGCCATGTCTCCCTCTGGTGCCCGACCCCGGGAACTACGACAGCTGGCTTCTCACAGCTAAAGCAGCTCCTGTAGCGGAGGGACTTTTGCTTTTGGTGCTGAAGGTCGTGGGTTCGATCCCACTGGATGACCACGGTGCCCATTCGGTTGTGGTCACTGTTCACTGCGGAAGGCCATGGCATGGGATTGCAGAACATTCCTGCGTCTGGTCTGGGCCGCAGGGAACACCTGCGGGGTTGTGGCGTTGCAGGGTGGTACCATGATCATTGCAGCGTCCTCGTGTAAACGCCCAAACATTACAACTGACCTCTGTGTAATGGAGCTCCCGTTCGTCACCTCTCTCCAAAGCTTACACGCTTTCGTGTCCAGCTGCACCTTTGACACCATCCCTATGAGCCTGGTGAATCCAGCGACGATTCTTGCCTCTTCCCACAGTCCGGTTCTTTGCCAGGCAAACTAGGGGGCGCATTTCCAATCCAGAGCCACCTGCTCTCTCCAGGACACCCAGTTCCGCCCCGAAGAAGATGGCTGGTTCCTCCCATGGGAGGGGGATCGAGTCTTTGTGGGCACGACAGACAGCGCTGAGAGAAACAGAAGAGACGGACTCACTCCCCCATCTGCTTAGAAAGTGGTAGGACCCAGCACGGATTTTGTTATTTCTGGCCTAGCTATTAACTGCCTGCGAAGGAAAATTTAAAGGGGTGTCAGAACTATCCACTTAATGTTCATGTCAGTAAATAAACCACACGCAGTGCAGCTGTCTATGGACTGAGCTCTGGGCTAGCAGGTTTCTGTACAATCTGCACCATCTTGCAATGGCATCTACTCTCAGCATCTCGTAGCAGGATGGCCGTTACTCACCGAACCGTGTCCACGCTGGGCTGACCCTGGCCCAGCCCCAGGGATCTCTTTTCTTTTCCCCGATCTCACGTGTTCGTTGTGGCGGGGGGGGGGGGGGGGGGGGGGGGGGGGGGGGGGGTGGGGAAGTTGCGAGAGCCCAATCGGATTGGGAAAGGGGGGACGGAGCCTCTTCTGGGAACCACCGGCTACCCCACAACAACTGACGCCTTTTGTTTGGACTGGAATTCTCAATGGAGCACCTTGCCCGGCATCTCAACCCCATAAGAACATAAGAACGGCTGTATTGGGTCAGACCAAAGGTCCATCTAGCCCAGTATCCTGTCTTCCGGCAGTGGCCAATGCCAGGTGCCCCAGAGGGAATGAACAGAACAGATAATCATCCAGTGATGGTTAACTTGCTTGAACTTTGCTCCCAGGTTTGCCAGCCCCGTCCCTATGTCTACACTTCACACTAAGCCCAAGGTCTGACTCAGGTTTGAGCTCACACCGTGTCCGTCCCCCGCCCCCTGTGTCTGTCCACACACAAATCAGCCTAAATCGGCTCAGGACCTGGGCCCTAGAACCTCGCAAGGGGGGTGGGGCAGAGCCAGAGTCCCGCTGCGACTCCGGTCCAAGCCGTGTCATTTTGCAGTGTGGACGCAGCTCAAGCTGCACAGCCGAGTCAGAAGGTCTGCGTAGTGCAATGTGGATGCATTGGCACGCCTGGGAGAGCTGGGTCCTGTCGCTGTAAACCCAGGCTTACCATGCAGTGTGGATGTTCACACGTGGGCTTGGAAACACTGAGTCCCCTGCAAAATGCAGTCTGAGAAGTGACTTGCCCAGGGTATCCGGAGCAGAGCAAGGAATTGAATCCGGATCTCCTGAGTCCCAGCCCAGCACTTTACCCACAGCCCCCTTCTTCCTGCTGGCTCCGTCCTCTGGAGACCTGCCCCAGGCCAGGGCCCCGCAGACTTTGGTTTCCAGCACTTGGCTGGCTGAGGAGGGGCAGAGGGGTTGCCACAGCCTCTGTGCTGCCTGTTCCCGCTCTTTCCTTCCATCTCCCTCTGCAGGGTTCGTGCGCGCGGCTGAGCTGGGATGCCCCCTGGACAAGTGGCACCCTCGAGGGCGCAGCCTGGGGCATTTCACCCTGGGCATTGGAGGCGGATGGTTCCCACCCCATCCCCACAATATAAAGGAGGGACGCGAATGACAAGCCTGAGTCTGTGGCTCTTAAATCGGACAGGGGCTTTGACAGTGCTGCCCCGATTCCCCGCACTCACCCAGCCCCGTGTGACCGGAGGGTTTCCGAGGGTTTGACTGCACAGCAAGGAGCCGGGCACCGGGCATGTGACACGTGCCAGAGCAGGACTGAGTGACCCGATAAGTCAGTGGCACAGCTAGCAGTGTGACCCCCTGCGCTGATCAGCGCACTGCCTGCCCGGCTCACTAACACAGAGGATCCAATGCACAGAGGTGTAGTGTCATCACAGCCGCGACCTGCCATATCAGCTCTGCTTGCAACTAAATCCTCGTCGCTCTAAACTCAAGTTCTGCTGCTGCGCCTCCCTGGGCTTCTTGAGCTAAAGGAGGATCACTGTGAGCGGTACAGGGCCAATGGCACACAGGTGAGCTGTTCTGATGTCATCCATTAGAGGGCAGGGCAGCATACACCTACTGCCCAAGTAGATTATATCGCTCTATGTATCACTGTTTGGAAGCTATTGGCTGTCCATCCTGGGTGATCAGCACAAGCTAATAAATCTGGTGAGTAAGTAGCTGAAACAGCAATGGGAGGTGGGTGCTTAGAAAGCTGTCATGGCCACGGAGACCCCCCACCCCCCTGCCCACCCCACTCCAAAGCCAGTAGAGAGCCGTCACACAAGCCTGCCGGATCACTGTTCAGACCCTGGCTGGCTGCTTGAGACAGCTCCCCTGGCCACGCATCTGGCCATGTAAAAGAAACAAATGGACCGGACGAGCTCTCAGCCTCATTACGCTGCTTCCCCTGAAGGGTTAGCTGAAGAGCCTGTGAAAAATCTAGGTTCACAGCCTGCTGCTTGTCACAATAAATCTGAAGGGAGGCAGTGGAACCCCAGGGCCTCAGAGCCCGCCTCTGCGGAAAGGCCCTGCCAGAGCAAAACTGCCAACCCTCTGCGGGGGGAGGGATAGCTCAGTGGTTTGAGCATTGAGCTGCTAAACCCAAGGTTGTGAGTTCAATCCTTGAGGGGGCCACTTAGGGATCTGAAGCAAAAATCAGTACTTGGTCCTGCTAGTGAAGGCAGGGGGCTGGACTCGATGACCTTTCAAGGTCCCTTCCAGTTCTATGAGATAGGTATATCTCCATATATAATTCTGCCACGAAGGGAACTTTGACCTCGTCTACTTTGTCACGTGCACATCCCCTGTTGTTCACTCCATCCACCCCGATGTGCTCCATGCATCTATCGACCCAGCTGTCCGTCCATCCCCATGCCTACCTGTCTGCGTGCCTGTCCACATCTATGGCCCTCATCATCTGAGTGCCACAACTATCATAAGGGATGAGAAAAGAAATCCTCAACTGACAGGGAAAAAACTGAAATAGCAGGGGGCTGAGGCGTTCCCACGATGCAAGTTCCTGCCTTGTTCATGCTGGGCTTTCTTGCGTGTGCATGGAAACCAGAATCTGAACAGAACGTCTTTTCAAAGAAAGGATCCAGTCGAAATTAACAGGCGTGTGCCTATGGCCAGATTTTCAAAGAAAATTCAATTACAAAAAGTAAAAATCTGGCCTGCCTAACTGGAAGCTGAGCTCTTCGGGGTGTGTGTGTGTGTGTGTGTGTGTGTGTGTGTGTGTGTAAAACTCTCAGGGAACAATCCCCTCCTCCCCCGGGCTATATGAAGCAGGGGGTCGGATTGAATGATCGTAGTGCTCCCTACTGACTTTGAAATGTGTGACTCTCTGAGACCAATAGATCAGGGTGAGGGGTGGATTGGCAGACCCTGTGATACGATAGGGCTGAATATGATGGGGCTTTGGGTGGAATGCAGTGGAGTTTGCAGGTCCATTTACAGCCTCTCCTGTCAGACGGCTGGGTGATATTGAACTGATTGCCAGTGCAATTGTTGTCATGGTGCCTAGAGCTTTGGGGTTGTGCTTTGTAAATGGAAAACCTGTGTAAATATCGGCGGGGAAGAAGACTCTCCCAGGTAGCTAATTACATAGCCATGGCCTGGAGGATCGTGGAGAGTCAGAACACAGGAACCCCGTTGGGCTGAAACCCCTGGCTCTCTGGAGACGTGTCAAGGGGTCTCTAATGCGGAGAGTACTTAGAGAAGCTTAATTACACATCCTGCCTGGAAAGTGAAACACCTGGGAGCGTGACACTCCCAAACACCACGCCGGGGGATTCATTCAGGGAGAAGAACGCCACCAACCGAATCCTCAGAACTAACCCCTACAGCCCTGCCTTGCTCCTTATTAACTGGTGCCTCATTGCAAACCGTAACCACGCAGCGGCACAACAGATGGTTTGGTCACAAGGAATAAACAGCTCTCGCTGAGTCGATGCAGCTTAGCTGAATCATTCCAGCTGAGGACCTGGCCCATAGTTCTTCTTCCCTGCATTGGGCGCCGGGGGTGCACTTGGCAGAACGTCTAGAAGAAGAGACATTCCCTGTAAAAAGGAGCTCGCAAGCAAACTAGAGCGACAAACCAGGGGCCTACGCCGTGCACCCAATGACCAGGTGCAGCCATCATGCAGATTTTAGGGCGAGAGGCTCCCCCATAACAAATCTAAACAAACAAACCCCAAAGCAAAGCTTGAACTAGCCTGCAGGCCCGGTGGCGGTGAGTAATGTTCGCAATACCACAGCTCCAGCACAGCTGCTGGGAAATTGGCATTGGTACCAAGGTGTAAGTAGAGTGCGTGAGGGGGGCAGGCCTTCCGTTCCCCGTGAATGGAAGGGGAGGTGCCCTGCTGCTGGCCTATTCCCCTTTAAGTCCGATTTTGAAGTTGCTGTGGGGGAGGGCAGAGGAAATAATACGTTAATATTCAGGGCCCATCACGCGCCGTCAAAACAGCAGTAATCCTGGCTGCTCTAAGGACAGTTTGAGAAGTGGGGAAGAGTCCTTACCCGAATGGGGAACCAAAGTTATTGCTAGCACTTGGGCAGCTGCTGGGGGAAATCGTCCATTAACATTTGTTAGAACATAAGAACGGCCCATCCACAGCAATGTGCAAAATATACTGATCTGAAAAATACAGGGGGAACATAAGAATGACCATACTGGGTCAGACCAAGGGTCCATCTAGCCCAGAATCCTGTCTTCAGACAGTGGCCAATGTCAGGTGCCCCAGAGGGAATGAACAGAACAGGGAATCATCAAGTGATCCATCCCCTGTCGCCCATTCCCAGCTTCTGGCTAACAGAGGCTAGGGAATTCAAAGGAATTTGCTTTGGTTATGGCTTGGGCTGTCCTTAAAACAGATCCCAGCATGGCTGTGTCCATCAGGAGTGTGAAAAAACAGACACCCCAAGCGACAAAATCCCAGTGTAGACACAGCTGCGCCAACAGAAGTGCTTCTGTCGGCAGAGCTAACGTTCGGGGAGGTGGCGTTTCTCCTCCGTCAGGAAAACTCCTGTCGGCGTACGCTGTGGTTACAGTGGAGCTATGCTGACGCGGTCTCTGTAGTGTAGACAAAGCCTGTGCTCGCTCGCCGCATGCTGCAAATGTGTCCCTGTCCTGTGGTTAGCATGGGACTCTTAGAAGATGCCTGGGAGCTGCTCTCAGAGAGCAAATTCAAATTCCCCAGTACCAGCAGTCCTGCTGGAAACCTGATCCTGTGAGTTAGGGCCATCCAATCATGAAACAGACAGAGACCACGTGACCCGCGTGCCCAACCGCAACAGCTTGCATGTTTGAATAACGACCCTGGAATTAACTGGAGCAAGTCCCTGGAGAATGGCTTCAAATGATGAATCTGAGACAATCTGTTGTTTGTTTGCGCACAATTAGCAAAGTGGGAAAGAGGAGAAATCCAGCTAATAAATGATTCTTTGCAAATTATACGCTTGGCTCATTATCACCCCCTACTTTCCAGGCACTGGCCCATCAAAGAGATTGAATATGCTATTTAACTGCGCCACAGCTGCCGTCCAGCCAAATTGCCTTGTTGACAGGCACTGAGATCCACTCTGCTAAATCATCTTTATTTGTCTCTCTCACAGGACCCGCTGGGCAGGCCGAGGTTGCAGAGTTAAGGCTCCCCGAACAAGCACCTCTGATTGTAATGAGACTCATTGAAGCTTTGGAAAAACAAGGTACGTCAGGCGTATGTTTCCTTGGCCACCTCCTCACATTTCTTCCAGTTGGGACAAATACATGCCTTGGGCATGCGTATTCCATGTCATATGCACACTCCTTTCCTGCTGACGCGGCATGGTGGACAGTCAGAAACAGGCCCCGTCCACACGGGGAACCAAAAACTAGATTTACACCAGTGCGCCTCCACTGGCTTCAATGGAGCTATTTCAGATCTATGCCGGAGTGAGAGCAGGATTTGACTCCACTTTTAAACGAGGCTACAGCCTGACAGTGACACAGACTGCCACCGTCCCTAGCACCATTCTGCAATCTGCAGCAACCACCTGCACAAGCCATGCTATGGAAGCTCGAGGCTGGATTACCTATGGGGGAGCATTATCTAAAGTGAAACCAACAAAAACCTGTCTGCTCCGGACAGGGAAAACTGTGCTACATGCCGGCTAGGGTCCCCGCCTCTGTGTCCGAGCCACATCAGGGATGGGTCCGTTACAACTCTAGGCTTGCCAGCTTGCCTATTCAGCTCAGATCTCCAGTTCAGTCCCTATCATCACTCGAGATAGGGGCTGCCATATTGGCCCCAGTTGTTGGGTGCGATTCTAGTACTTGATGCCTGTCGATGAGCAGAGGTCGTTTGCTGTCATGGTTCAACCACGGCCTTGTTCTGCCTGGCGCTTGGCAGTTGTTGGTGCAGCAAACAGAGCAAACCCCACATGCGGACAGTTTGCACTGGGCTCAGCTGGTTCAGAGCATGGCTCTCACTGACTGCTGAATTGGGATTCATCCCCAAGCAGAGACAGGGCTGTTGACACCCACATTGATGGTGGAGGGTAAGAACATGAGCCTCATTGTCTGCACCCAGGGAACATCAGCACCCTTTGCAGCTCTCCTTTGGTCTCCTCTGAAGCTGCATGTTACATATTCCTCCATAATAGCAGAGCTGAGAGAATAATTGCACATGAAACCAGCAACGTGAGGCTCAGACGCCGTTAGGACTCTGGCAAGCTGTGCAACTCATAGCGTTGTAAAGGGCTTTACTTCTCCTTGGCTGGGGAAGAGAGAGGCCTGTGGACTCTCGTTGCAGCAGGGAGTGCACATAAAGGGAATGCGGAGTCTCTGAACATCCATCCCCCCTTCTTGGAAAAGTCTAGGGCTGGTGGGTAATTTTCCATCAAAATTGTTGTTCAATGGAAACGTTTTTTGACAGTTTTCACAAAAAGTAACTGAAATATTTTGATTCCGCTATCTTGCCCCAGTGCCTTATGGGAGTTGTAGTTCAGTGAGTTTCCATTCTCCTCCCTGGGTTGGGATACCCAGCTGGACTACATCCCCCATAATACACCATGCTCAGGGTCTCCCATGTTGCGACCACCTCCCCTCACCATGAGAAGAAACTGTGGTGCATCATGGGAGAGGTAGTGCAATCAGGGAGCCCAGTCAATAGAGGAGAATGGGAGCATGAGTCACCCAAAATGTTACTCCCCTGAGGCACTGCAGCAGGATTTCCAAATCAAAATATTTTAGTTTTTGATTTTTTTCTAACTGAAAAATCAAACTTTTCTTTGAAAAATGTTAACAAATGATTTTTTTTCATCAACATTTTCTGTGGGTAAAACCCCATTTTCAGACCAACTCTAGTGACGTCCCAATTGCTCTGTCAAAAGGGAGCTCAGGTGAGGTTGGAGGAGGGCTAGAGCTTGATGGATTAGTCCCTTCACATGAATATAATTAGTCATTTTGAATTGTTGTAATTAATTTTTTTAATCAAAAAGGCCATTTTTTCCAAAAAACATTTTTGCCAAAAAAAATTGAGTTTTTTTGTATTTTTCTGGTTTTTTTAATGAAATCTGAAGACAAAAAATGTTCAGATTTTTGACTTTCCCTTTTTTCCTCTTTTTCGGTGGTAAAATGAAAAAAAGGGATATTGGGAAAAGGAAAGAAATGGCGGGAAAGCCCCAAAACCTGAAAGTCTTAAGTATCTTTGTGTGTGTGTGAAAATTTTTGAATAAGCAAAACGGAAAAGTACTTTTAGCTTTTCATATTTTTCTTTGCAAAAAAAAAAAAATCTTTCCTATGTTTTATCCAGCACTAGATCTAACTTTACTAACAGGAAGAGAGACACTCATAGGCACCTAACACAGCCGAACTGGCCAGCCCTATAGGCGTTGGCTTGGGTCATAGAAACGGCCCCGTGTATGCCTCCACACTGCAGTTTATAGGGGGGGGTCCGTGCTCCGTCACTCCCAGCTCTATGCTGGTATAGCTCCATTGAGTTGTGAGAAATCACCCCCTGAATTTTTAGCTCTTCTGGTTTCAAAGAGAACCACCCCAACATGAATGGAGTGCAAAGTGATGCAGTGCCTGAGACAGCCAGAAACTGAATATCAGAGAGATGTGAATTTGTCCCCTTCGATCTCTATGAGATGTCAGCTCTGCAAACTGAAGCAAAATCAGTGTCAACGTAGCTAATATTTTCCTGGGCCCTTGTATGGATGCACTCCCTCATACACACCGACTTCTCCCCCGACCTGTAACAAAGCCGTTAGCCACTTCATGTTCGTTGCTGTGCTCTAGAATGCCATTGCCACTCAGAAATTCCTGGTGATAATGGGGCTAGAACTCAGATCTTCTTTTCTTTCCCTAGTTCTCAGGCCTGTATCCCATGTAGCAGTCTGAGGCTTATGATTAGAGCTCGGAGAAAGTTTTTTGCACAAAACTTTTTCTGGCAAAAACCACAGATTCAGCTACACTGGCATATTAGGCAAATGTGAGTCCATTTTGCAAAATTCTTTCAGTAAAAATAATTAAAACTGTACCAAATAAAAAAAATTAAATGTTACACTTTCAAAATGAAACATTTTGATTTTTCAGCTCAAAATGACTTTCCATTTCAAAATGTCCTTGTAATTTTATTTAAAAGCAATCCAAAATGTCAAAAATGGTGAAAATCAAAATGAAACAATTTGATTTTGTCAAAGCATAACATTTAGGTTGGCCAGAAACAAAATCTTGTTTCGACTTTTTGATTTGCTGAACATATTGAAAAAAAAAATCATTTTGGGTCGACCCAAAACCATTTTTTTTTTTTAGGTTATTATTATTTTTGGAATTGGTAGCACATCAAAAAATCGATTATTCACCCAACTCTGACACATGGTGGTGCAGTTCTGATTCCATCCAGTAGAGGGCACTGTTCACTCATACGCTCTCACACACAACACAACACACACCTAAGGTTGCAGGCTGTTGATAGCAGAACAGAGACCCCAAAACAAGATGACCCTGGCGCTCTAATGCTGACCCCATCTGTGCGTCGGGCCTTTTGAGCAGATCTGAGTTAAAGCATGGTTTGTTTGCATAGTGCTTTGGAGGGAGAATTCTTGACTCTGATTTCTTTTTTTCCTTTCGGTTTCAAAGGCATCGACAATGAGGCTCTTTATCGAGCCCCTCCCGGCTCCTTCAGCAACCCTGAGCTCAAACAGGCTCTTCTGACAGGTAAGCCACCATCACGCTGTTCCCTCCTTCATCCCGATGGGCAGAGATGCCTCGTACCGGGTGTGTGCGAAGCTGGGAGAACCAGGGTCGTTCATTGCAGGAGCACTCCCTGCGCATGAGCAGTGTGTCCGTGAGCCAACTTTTCGTTTCCAGCACTGGGATCTAGCGTTCTCGCAATATCATTAGAAGAGTCCTAGAATGCCGTAATGAACTGTCTGCTGGGTATATGCCACCACTGCCCGCTACTGGCTAGAATCACAACTGCTTAGTGGTGTGTGTGTCATAGGCCCTATACGGCTGACAGCTAATGGAGATTTCCCTGTAGCTCAAATGCTACGGGCTTTTGCTTTTGGAGCAGGAAGATCTGAGTTGTGTCCCTGCTGTGGCTGGGAAGGTCTGAATGGCCGTGCTGTGCAGCAGAGTGACTGCCGTGAAGTTCCTAAATGTCTATGGATTTTTGTTATAATGCCTTTCTATTTACATAGCCTCCGTACCGTGCAATTATATGCCACAGCAACGGCGTTGTGGTGCTCCGTGCTTGTTCTCCAGTAACGTTCATATCAAATGGGCTCAGTTTCAAAGTAAAGAGCTGGTTTTCCTGACAGCCAGCTCTGCATGTACGCTAGGCTAGGGGAGGCCATGGAACGGTAGATCCTGCTTGAAGAGGCTGCGTAGTGACGCTGTGGGACGGTCTGTCAGCAAAGTGACGTGTTGTGATCTTGCTGATGGAAGCCATTTAAAAGGAAAGTGAAAATCAAAAGCGTGGGTATAGGCCAGGGGTAGGCAACCTATGGCACGGGTGCCGAAGGCGGTACGCGAGCTGATTTTCAGTGGCCCTCACACTGCCCAGGTCCTGGCCACCGGTCCGGGGGGCTCTGCATTTTAATTTAATTTTAAAGGAAGTTTCTTAAACATTTTAAAAACCTTATTTACTTTTCATACAACAATAGTTTAGTTATATATTATAGACTTCGAGAAAGAGACCTTCTAAAAACGTTAAAATGTATTACTGGCACGCGAAACCTTAAATTAAAGTGAATAAATGAAGACTCGGCACATCACTTCTGAAAGGTTGCCGACCCCTGGTATAGGCAGACGAATGGCTGTGTTACCAGGGCACCTTCCGAGTCAGATCAGCAGAGCCAATGCTAGGGTGACCAGATGTCCCGATTTTATAGGGACAGTCCCGATTTTTGGGGCTTTTTCTTATATAGGTACCTATTACCCCCCACCCCCATCCTGATTTTTCACACTTGCTATCTGGTCATCCTGGCCAATGCAGATCTGGGACAGGGAGCTGGATTCTCTTCTGACTCATGTATCGTCTACAGAATGGTTAGGTGAGTTCCAGGTATGGGAGGCTCTCAGATCCTGTCTTAGTGGTGCCCATAGAAGTACCTGAGTGAGCTTGATGTGTCTCGGGATCACACGGTGAGTCCGTGACCCGGGCAGGTGTAGGATGACCCAGAATTCCCACTGCTGGAGCTACAGGAGCAGAAGTGACGGAAAACTTTTATTTTTGACAAAAAATGGCCCTTTTACCCCCTTAAACAAAAATCATCACCAGAAAAAAAATGGTAAAAAAAAATTCTTTTTCTTAAACAAAAACAGAAAAATGATCCGTTTCCCCCCACAAAGAATATGGAATATTTTCTCAACAGCCGTAGTCAGAACCACTAGCCCGTGCACCTCTCCCCCTCCCGCCCGATGTGTTTGATGCAGAGAGCGAAGGGAGTTTCAAATAAAACCCTGCCAGCCTCTCTTCCTGTTAAGTTGGCAGAGTTGGGAGCCCAGCTGGTTTTCCACGGAGCAGCAGCGTCTGCCTCGCAGACCAGTTTGGGAACCAGTGGAGAGACGAGACTGGGAGATGGTTACTTTTCTTCTTCTTTCTATATTTAGGACCAGATCCTTAGCTGGTGTAAATCAGCAGCGCTCTCTTGAAGCCGGTGCAGGAACCAGCAAAGGAACTGGCTCTTCCATTTATTTTCCTTGTTCTCTGTCCATTTTTGTTTTCAGTAGTGTCTTAGGAGGGTTTTTAAGGTTATTTTTTAATTGCTTTTTCTCCATATTTTTCAGTCCCTCCCAGAGCCCCAAACTTCCCAGTTGCTCTCTGAAGGGGGGAGCAATCTCTGTCCCACCTCCAGCTCCCCTCCTCCTCATCCCTTGGGAAGCTGCATTGGCCCCTCGGTTCGCCCCACACATGGGGTCTCTTGGTGCAAGAAAGCACTACGGCATCAAAGTTTTGAAAGATTAGGAGACTCCATGCGCACAGCGGTTTGCAAACAGCCTGGTGCTGTGGTGTGGCTCGGAGAATCTGCCGACATGCTCAGAGTCCAACTGATCACCAGATTAGGGGTCAGGAAGGATTTCCCCCCCAGATCGGATTGGCTGGGAATTTAGGGGGTTTTCACCTTCCTCTAAAGTGAGGTGCACGGATCAGTTGCTAGGATCATCTGGGCATATCCCATGTGATCAGTGCCCTGCCGCTGCCTGGGCCTCGGGCATTGGTGGCATCCCGTCCTCTCTGTGGCGCACAAGTTCAGTCCCCTGAGGCCTGGAATGGTTCTAACCCAAGTTATAGGGCCCAGCACTGGCGTGATTGAGTGAAATCTGACACCTGGGTTATCCAGGAGCTCAGTCCCTTCTGGCCTTAGACCCTATGAAATCTCTTAAGGAAACACAGTCACCCTTGTTATCTGCATAGTGCCATAGCAGACAGCATGGCATGTCCAGGGATAGAAACAGCCGGGGTCCCTGCCCCAAGCAGAATGCCCAGATGACGGAGGAGGCCAGCGCCATGGCAAAATCTGGGAAAGAGGGAGAGAGCTGTAGGCAGGGGGTGGGCCTTGGGGGGGCAGTGGGGCGCCAGCAGTCCTGGGGTGATGCACACCCCAGTGCAGAGAGCCAACAGAAGGCCCCCGCCAGCCCCCACTGGTGCCAAGATTCCCCAGTGACACCAAGCTTCAGTATTGCAGAAGAGCTTCCTTGGGGTCCTGGGCGGGATTTAATTTCCCCCTTGGGGCCATTGAAGCCAGTGGGAGTTGACAATCCTTGGGTGGTGCCTTTAATTAAATTTGTTACTGTTTTTGGTGTCCCTAACCTTAAAATACTCTCCTCCCCCTCAACCCAGCCCTTCCTGGGCAGATTTCCCAGCTGGGTCCCAGGCATAGTCCTCTTTCTTTTCTCAAAGAAACCCTATATCCCCACTTGTCCATAGGGTGGCGCTGTGGTACCAGGCAGTGCCCTCGCCGCTGGCTCCATGCAGGCGATCAGCCCCACGGCTGAGGCTTGGGAGCTGCATCTTGAAAGCTCCCTTCCCTGGGTCTGGCTCCTCGCTGACCCTGTGCCCGTGGGGCCTGGCCGTTGGCGAGGTGGCGCAGCGGCAGCGCCAGAGGTGGGGTGGGGCGGCCCCACGGCCGGGCTCCTGACATCCCAGACCCGTGAGGAGCTGTCAGTCACGCCAGGCCGCGTTGCTATGGAGAAGGAGCTGATGGAAGAGCTATATAAAGCAACATGAGCTCATCGCTTTTTAGCACAACCAGGAAGCAAGTCCGTAAAGGGTGGGGAGGCGTTTAAAAGACCTCACCAGCTGCAATGCGGCCTAGCAGGGGCAGAGGCGGGCACGGGGTGTGCCTGATGGGGAGCAGCCTGGCTCCTGAACGGCGCTGGTGTGGCAGAGACGGGGGGACAGGGAAAGTGCCCTGCCCCCGGAGAATTAGGATACCTTACTGCGCGTGGGGGCCAGCTCCCTCTGACCGCCTGCACGAAGCTGCAGCTTAGCCGTGATGCCGTCGGGTCTCCATAGAGGAGGCCTGTGGGGGTATCCGCTCCCACAGCCATATTAAGGAGGTGGGGTTGGGGCGGCAGGGCTGCCTTTCTACAGGCGCCCCGTCCATTCATTCTCCCACGTTCCCTGCTGACGGCTGGAATCCAGGCTGTTCCTACCTGGCGTAGACTTAGCTGCTGTGATAACGGGGGGGGCTCCCCTGGCCTGAGCCCCGGGGGCTCATTCCGGTTCGGAGCAGAAGCTCTGAGCCGAGCTTGGCACGCAGATGGGCGAGCGCCGCGGGAAACCCAGGTGCTGCCGAGTGTGTCGTTTGTCCCGTTTGCCCCTCCGAGTCGTTATGCCAGTAGTGCCCCAATATGGCACTAGGGGGCGCTGTGCCACTTAAAGACAATGACCCAAATGCCAAGGTCCAGCAATAGCATCAACTTTCGGACCCCACTTTAGACAGGAGGTTGGCCTTGGTGTTCGGACCAGATTCCAGCTTTGGTGAGTACTCCCATTCTGCCCTCCTATGGCTTGGTTGGAGGCAGCATTTTTCCCTCCCCCTCTCCCCCCCCCCATCCTAGACTGGTGTGTTGTATAGCTGGGTGTCTATTAAACCACCCCAAGGTGGCTGCATCTCAGTGCTGGGTTCAGTGATCCTTATCTAGACTCTTATGGGAACAGATGTTGTTATATTATAAACCACCCTCCCTGGTGCCCTCCCCCTCTTCCCGCCCCCCCTAAAACTTCCTTGACTGTCAACGAGGATGGTGTTACTGATATTCTAGAGTGCTGATTTTATGAAGCACGGATGGAGCCCCGTGGCTGGGGGACAGGGTAGGGCGTGGGAAATGACACAGTCCCTGCCACGGAGGACGTGCCGTCTAAAAACCTGATCCCTGCAGAATAGGGATCAAGTGAGAAAGAAATCCCGTATTCAGGAAAGCACTTTAGCTTGTGCTAAATTATTAAGCGTGTACTTAAATCCTATTGATTTCAATGGGACTTGAGCGTGGGCTTAAGGGTAAGCACGCACTTAAATACTATCTTGAACAGGCCCCAATCCAGGAAAGTATCCCCAAGGGATGTGTAGGTCTCTTGCTGTCCCTCTGCGCGGGTGTAAGGCTATTTGTTAATGACCCACAACACCTGTCTAGGGCTTGGTGCGCAGGGAGACAATGCATTGTCATGGGAGGTGGAGATCCCTGCAGGAGTTCTGGGCTAATCTCGCCAGCAAAGGAGATGAATCCTACCAGAAGCTGGCCTCTGCTCCATACGGCGTGCTCTTGGGATGAGCCTGGTAAACATGCTCAGGGTGGCTGGGTAGATGGATGGGGGTGATAATACTGTGCCCCTTAAAGCCATTCACAGAATCTCCTGCTTGTTCTTCCGAGGCCAGCCCTAGCTTTTCACAGTTTCATGGCTGGTTGTATGGGATGAGGAACAAGGGCATGATCAGAGCAGATCAGAGCGGAGGTCCATATAGCCCTGTATCTTAGCCAACACCAGCAACCTCAGAGGACAGTGTAAGAACCCCACAGTTGCAGATGTGGGATAATCTCCCCTCCCCACACACACCCCCACACATTAAATTGCCTCCTGATTCCTAATTAGAGATTGGATTAAACCCCAAAGCATGGGATTTAATAGCACTTCCAAAATTTGTTAGCATTAACTGTAGTAATCTGGAATATTCTTGTTCGTCATATAAAGGTCCAATTGCTCCTTGAATCGTGCTAAATGTTTGGCCTCAACAGCATCCTGTGGCAGTGAGTTCCACAGTCTAATCACACGTTGTGTGAAAAAGTGATTCCTTGCATCTGTGTCTGGCAGTCAGGGGCCAGAGTCTAGGGGCCCAGAACTGGGGGCGGAGTCACAGAGCTGTAGCCTGAGTTTGGGACTGGGGTCAGGGTCCTTGTACTGATTCCAGGGGGCAGGGATGGAGGCAACAGTTCAAGGGCCCAAGCCTGCGTCCATTGCCAGAGTCAGAGTTCAAGCGCCAGATTCTGGGGTAAAAGCCAGAGGCCAAGTACCGAAGCCAGGGATCGGGACTGGCGCTCATGGGCAGAAGCCAAGGATCTGAGCTGGGGTTGGGAGGCTGAGTGAGCCAAGTTGCAGATCAGTCACTACTGCTGGCAGAGGGCCCACCTCATTGCATGGACCCTTCCTGGAACTGCTCCTTAACTAGGGTGCCTGGGCCAATCAGGGGCCACGAGGGACGCTGTCAGTCCAGCCTTCTGAGGCGGGACTTCCTGTGCTGTTTATCTCCACAGGGTCTGGGGTAATGCATGCGGCCCTACCATGGCTGCCGGGGAGCAGCGTGGCGGTGTGGGCCCTCCTGCAGACGTGGGGTCTAGTCCTGTCCCCACAGAGCCTCACAGTCTGGTTTGAATTTGACACCTTTTCATTTGATGGACTGATCCCAGATGCTCCGCGACAGGGAAAACCAGAAGTTCCCGATCCACCTTCTCTAGCAGGAGCATGTCACTCCTCCGCTGGCCCGCCGTGCGGTCCATACCCAGCTAGCCTCTCCTCTCCGCCCCGCCCAAGCGTTAAGGACCGAGATAGACTTTCAAGAGAGAAGGCGGCATTTGGCAAGGATGGGAGTGAGTTTGTGTGCGTGCTTCTCGGGGCTCAAATCTTATCTACCCAACGGTCTTGGGTTGTGACACCTTTGTCTCCAGTGAGATGTTTGCACCAAATCATCCCCTTCCCCCGCCCCGCATGAAGAGCCTTTCTCTCCCCATCCTAATTGTACCGCGTCACAGAACCGGCCCGGCCGTCTCCACTTGGCTCTGGAAACAAAGCCGCTGGTTTAGAAAGCTGGCCAGCGCAGGCTCCGCGTTCTCTGCCCACTCCTCGTCGCTTGCTGCTGATTGGAAATGGCTTCCTAAAGAGAGCTCGCCCGGCACCAAGGGGGGAAAAAACATTGCAGGTGAGCCTGTTTTCCTTTTACACCCAGCCCTGTCAGTCGCCAGCACGCACCAGGTGCAGTAATTATGGCTCTGCATGACTCGTGTGAACTCCTTCCACCTATGAGTGTGGCCGTTTGATTGGGAAGAGTTTGGGGTGCCTGATATAATTGTGGGTCTCTTTGGTTGGATTCTGCTCCCGTTTGCTGGCCTAGCTGATCTCTGCCAAGCTCCTGCTTCCTGCAACTAACTGCCCTTAATAAAGGGCTTTTTGTGTGGTTTAATAAGTAACACAACTGTGCAGGGGTTTGAACAGTCATGGAACCGTGTAGATTTCAGTGGCTGCTGGCTGAGCCGACACCAGGACTGTCAGAAAACTCTTCCCTACCCCAAACTTTGGATCAACGAAACTTGGATCCACACCAAACCCCTCCCCGCCCCCCTCTGGTTTGCGTCTCTGAGCTAAAGGACCGCAGCCCTGGATTTCTGTGGTGCAACGATCTGACTGTGATTAGAGTATCCTGATAGCTAGTGCAGTGGATGTATGTGTCCCTGCTTAGACCACGGAATTAAAAAGGGGGGGAAATGGTGGTTTTTCTTGATTGTGTGTTTAGAAGAAAGCATGCTGATGAACCATGTTTTAGCTCTCTCTTGATTTGGAGAGAGAGGCTGGTCTTGTGGTTAAGGCCCTGGACTGAGAGTCAAGAAATCTGGGTCCAATTTTCTGCTCTGCTACAGACTCCCTATAAGGCCTTGGGGGTGTTACTTAGTGTCTACATTGCCCACAAAACCCAGGTTCTGACTCAGGTTTGAACCCAACCCCCCTTCTGTCTGCACACAAATCAGCCTGACTCAGATCAAGAAGCACTTAGGATCCTGCTAGGCCGTGGGTCAGAGCCCAAGTCCTGCTGGGACCTGGGTCCAAACCATGTCATTTTGCAGTGTGGACGCAGCTCAAGACGCAGACCCACGTCAGAAGGTCTGCATGGTGCAGTGTGGATGCGTTAGCCTGGCTGTGAAACCTGGATCCAGCGATTGTAAACCCAGGTTTACAATGCAGTGTGGATGCTCAAGTATGGGCTTTGGAAACACTACGTCCACAAGCCCGGGTCCCACCGACCCACTTTACAATGCAGTGTAGACGCATCCTCTGTGTCTCTGGGCCGCGTGTAAAATGGAGATAGCGATCTTTGCCTGTTTAGACTGTGAGGGCCTGTCTCTGACGCTGTGTTTGAACAGCACCTCACTCAGGGAGGCCCTGTTCCTGATCGGGAACTCTAGGCTGGGCTGTAAAACGATTAACATTAATAGCAAGAGTAAAGCCCTGCTCTGGCAGATAGTTACCATGTGCACTTGTCTCTTCACCCAGGCGGGAAAATAGCCCTTCTTATAATAGCCACTTGGTAGCCATAGATCCCAGAGCACTTTACTGCTGAGCATTGGCGTCCCTGTTGTACCCCTCGGGAAACAGCAGTGCAGAATGCAGGCGAGTGAACTGTCTGAGTTGGGGTCACTTCAGAGGGACTTCACTGGCATGACAAGCAATAAAACTGCTAGTAAAAGCCAGAGGCGCCCCCAGGATCTGCTAGAGCTGGTGCCGACTCACCCCCGACAGGGTGACACTGTGTTTGGGATCGGGTCCCCTGGCCCATTGGTCAGCAGTGTCCGGACATTCCAGCTTGTTCTGTAGCATGAGGCTGTCTCTCTCCAGGCTCCCAGGTCAGGCAGAGATTTTCCTCTTGGCTTTTCAAGGAGAGGTCACTTGTGATCCCTGAGAGTCGGAGGAAACCCATTTCTTGCACTCAGGAGAGTGGAGTAGAATGCGCGCCTCTGCCTCCCCCTCTCCTCTGTCCCGCTGGCTGCACAGCAGCCTCTCTCCGAGTGTCGCTCACACAGCAAATCAGGGGCAGGGCTGGGAAGAGAAGCCACTGCTGAGCCTTGGCCCTGTGATCCATCCACTGAATAGTGCAGCTGGGCCCCTGGCCTATGCTCCATCCACAGAGATCACAGCTGGGCCCCGGCCCTGTGCTCCATCCGCAGAGATCACAGCTTAGCCCCGGCCCTGTGCTCCATCCGCAGAGACCACAGCTGGGCCCCGGCCCTGGACTCCATCCGCAGAGATCACAGCTGGGCCCCGGGCCTATGCTCCATCCACAGAGATCACAGCTGGGCCACGGCCCTGTGCTCCATCCGCAGAGATCACGGCTGGGCCCCGGCCCTGTGCTCCATCCGCGGAGATCACAGCTGGGCCCCGGCCCTGTGCCCCATCCGCAGAGATCACAGCTGGGCCCCTGCCCTGTGCTCCATCCACAGAGATCACAGCTGGGCCACGGCCCTGTGCTCCATCCGCAGAGATCACAGCCGGGCCCCGGCCCTGTGCTCCATCCGCAGAGACCACAGCTGGGCCCCGGCCCTGGACTCCATCCGCAGAGATCACAGCTGGGCCCGGGCCCTGTGCTCCATCCGCAGAGATCACAGCTGCGCCCCGGCCCTGTGCTCCATCCCCAGAGAGCGCAGCTGGGCCCCGGCCCCGTGCTCCATCCGCAGAGATCACAGCTGGGCTCCGGCCCTGTGCTCCATCCGCAGAGATCACAGATGAGCCCCGGCCCTGTGCTCCATCCGCAGAGAGCACAGCTGGGCCCCGGCCCTGTGCTCCATGCGCAGAGATCACAGCTGGGCCCCGGCCCAGTGCTCCATCCGCAGAGATCACAGATGGGCCCCGGCCCTGTGCTCCATCCGCAGCGATCACACCTGGGCCCCGGCCCTGTGCTCCATCCGCAGAGAGCACAGCTGGGCCCCGGCCCTGTGCTCCATCCGCAGGGATCACAGCCGGGCCCCGGCCCTGTGCTCCACCCGCAGAGATCACAGCTGGGCCCCGGCCCGGTGCTCCATCCGCAGAGATCACAGCTGGGCCGCGGCCGTGTGCGCCATCCGCAGAGATCACAGCTGGGCCGCGGCCGTGTGCGCCATCCGCAGAGATCACAGCTGGGCCGCGGCCGTGTGCGCCATCCGCAGAGATCACAGCTGGGCCGCGGCCGTGTGCGCCATCCGCAGAGATCACAGCTGGGCCCCGGCCCGGTGCTCCATCCGCAGAGATCACAGCTGGGCCCCTGGCCTATGCTCCATCCACAGAGATCACAGCTGAGCCCCGGCCCTGTGCTCCATCCACAGAGATCACAGCTGGGCCCCTGGCCTATATGCTCCATCCACAGAGATCACAGCTGAGCCCCGGCCCTGTGCTCCATCCACGGGAGACCACAGCTGCCCTCTGTGATAATCCACAGCCCTGTTGCACAGCTGTGTTGGAATGCGGCACTTTTGGTAGCCCTGCAGTGTGCATCTCCTGGCGAGGCTGAAACCAGGATCGAGAGGCTGGTGTCTGGACTTGGCGGAGGGAAGCCATGCTAGATTCACGCCCCGTTTGGGTGGATGTCGTCCTCGTTGCCACATTTGCCAGGAGGGGAAATGCCAAAGTTTGTTTTCCCAGTCCCCAGCGACTGCCTCTGGAAACTCTCATTCCCCCAGTGAAAGGAACTTCAATCTGTCAGCTGATCCAGGGTCAGTCGTCATCTGCAAGTCCTGGAAACTGCTGCCTGAACACTGATCTGATACCGTGCCCATCACCATGGTCACTGTCTTGGATTGGCTCTGATCCCGTGCCCATCACCGTAGTTTCTGTTCTGGGCTGGCTCTCTTCTTGTGATTTACAGTCCCGATCACATTACAGATCTCTGTGACAAGAGGCTGGCTCCTCTCCTGCACAGTTATTTCTTTTGCGGCGAGGGTGACTCACGATTCCTCTTGTGCCAGTGGGAGGAGGTGGGGGTGTGAGTCGCCGGATGGGGCCACCGAGGTCTATAAAGGTTTCGGAGCTATTCATGCACTCGTGCTGGAGCAGGGGAACCAGCAGAAAATCAGACTGAGCCTGCTGGGAAAAGTGAAGCCTGTTCCGAGTGAGTCAGACTTTCCAGAGGAAGCTGAATATAGCCATAAAATCGGATTGGATCCTGCAGGTTGAAAGGCTGGCTGGCTCTGCCTCTCGGGAGCACAGCAGGACCCCGCTCCAGCAGCATTCTGTCCGCTTAATGATATGAAATACCACCTCCCACGAAACTCCCACTCCACGTGCCCATCTTTCCTCTGCAGGTTGCAATCAGCACATCGGCGAGTAAATGCTGCTCTGAGCCCGTGTAGCAAGCCGCATTTCCAGAGGCAGGATCTGGGTCCTTTCTGAGCCACACCCCCGTGATCCCAAAACTCTGCCATGTTTCATCCCTGGCGGGTGGGGTCCGTTAGGTAGGAAGCCCCCCACCCCCGGAAGTGGTTTGCACTCCCCGTTGCAAAGCCGATTTTCACAGCGCCTGCAAACCAAGACGTAGCGGGATTTTAGTATCAGGGGGTAGCCGTGTTAGTCTGTATCCTGTTTCTGTCATTTTCACTCCATGCATCTGGAGAAATGAGTTTTTTACCCACGAAAGCTTATGCCCAAATAAATCTGTTAGACTTTAAGGTGCCACCGGACTTCTCGGGATTTTAGGGACCTCAAGTTCAATCACTCTTGCAGCCTATTCCTCTCCCTCCTGGGAAATAATGATTTCCTGCTTGGGACTTTGGGGTGGGAAAAGCATTCTTAGCAAACACAGCTCCGTTTGGCAGTGGAGCTGGTGAGAGCGTTGCATCCTGGGAAGCGGGACGTGAGGATTGGGGGGAAAAACGTTGCCCTTCCCTGGTGCCTTTGATTGTCCCCACCCACTTTTCCAATCAGTAAATAATTTAGCTCAGCAATCCCTGTGTGCATCAAGTCAATGGCATTTATCTTTGGCTCCCCAATGGGGAAACCGAGGCACAGAGAGGGGCAGTGACTTGCTGGAGGTGGGCCTAACAAGCCGGGAGTAGAACCCAGAACTCCAGATGGTCAGACAATGGGGGATTTTTTCACTGAAAATTTCAACTTTTCATTGAAAACTGAAACTGTTTCAGTATTTGACAAACGACGCCCGAAAAATGTGGCCAAAAACCACTGGGGGAAAAAATTGGTTTTTGGGCTGAAAATTTCCTGGATTCAGTTTTGCATAACCGTGCTGTGAAATGGGCATAATTGTGCTGACTCCTTTTTGCAACCCCTGCTGCAAAGGGCTGGATAAATGCAAAGGATTATTACCAGTTATAACATGGGGATTTTGCCTAAACTCCAAACTTACCTACCTGGCATTAGACTCTTAATGGGAGTGACATTTTTTTCCTTTTTCGGGGGGTGTTAATTTGTACTTCAGTGGCGCACGGCAGCTAAATGGATCTGTCGTCATGTCACTTTCCTCCCCTTGAAATATCCCCCCGAAAGGGGATAATCTTCTTGCAATTGGTTTTCATTTAAACGCCTTGCTTCATGATTTCCCATTGTCTTTGATGTGAGTGGAGCCGCTCAACCAATCATGGAAGATTATGGGTCTTCAGCCGAGATGGCTGCTGAACGGGTTTGTAAAATAATTTGGCCTGTCACAACGGCAAGGCAAACTTTCTGATTGCTGTCATCAACCGCTTATAGCAATTACTCCCTACAATAGGCAGCTAATGCATCTCCACAATAGGCTGCAGAGGGAAAGCAGAGAGCTTGGAGTTAATTCTCCAGTGAGGTTGTGTGAATGGTGGAGTCCAAAGCATTTTAGAAAGGATGTTGTATAGGGCTATTTCTCGCATTGAGTTTAGAGGTAGGATGCATGCACCGCATCAGAGAGCTACCTCTGTCCCTCTGGCAGCCTTTCATAATTAACGAGAGACATTGGCATTTAAATTATAGATGTTCAAAATGGTTACACGGTTCCATCCTATAATGTAATAACCCTCTAGCCAGCTAGTACTTCATGCTTCAAGATGAGCACTCAAAACTTCATGGAAGCCAGTAGGGACAGGACATGGGCCCTCCTCATGCAAAATCACCGCTTGTGCTAAAGGAGACTCTTCTGTGGTTAGCGGTACAGAGCCTATGAAACACAGTTGAGTTGTTCTGCTCCCCTCCAGTAGGAGTCAGTGGAGCACATGCAAAGTTAGCAATACATCATGGTTGGAGTTGGTCAGCGTTTTTTGATGGACATATTTTCACATTGGCAACCCTGGTTTTGTCAAAAATCGACGTTTTCCAGAAGAAATGGTTTCTGTTTGCTGATCAGGGAAGTGGAAATGAAAAATATCATTTGGAATCCTCGGTTCAAAATGAAATGAAAAATTTCATTTCGTTTTGACTTAAATTGTCGTTTTTGTTTCAGTTTTTGGAAACCGAAATATTTTGGATTTTTCTTTTCGATTTTTGTATTCCCCACCCCGTTTTCACACACAAAAGAGGAGCGAGAAAAGGTTTTTTGGTTTTTCTTTAAAATTGAGGAAAAACCCACTTTCTCAGCCGTTTTTTTTTTTACTATTTTCCAACTGGAAAAAGTTGACGCCATTTGAAGTCAAAGCGAAGGAAAAGTTGCTATTCCAAAACTAAATGACAACGTTAATTTTGAAAGCTCCTTTTGGAAAGAAAGGAAAGGGAATTTTTTCATTGAAATTCCCTGTGGGAAACCAAAAGTTTTTTGACTGAAGATTGTAGAATGGGCATTTTCCTTGAACAAGAGCTCTGGGTAAGCTCGGAAGCTCGTCTCTCTCACCGACGGAGGTTGGACCTCACCCACCTTATCTCTCCAGTATCCTGGGACCGATATGGCTACAACACTACATACATTTTCCAAGCAGCTGTAGTGACAGTAATGGAAAGCTCCTTAGAGCAGCCAATGCTGGATTTAACTGAATAGTTCAACACTTTTTTTTTTTTTTTTTACAAGATTTACTAAAAAAAAAAGGGGAAGGTAAACTGAGAAGAGGGATGGTGCAGCAGTTAATCCAGTAGCCTAGGTATTGGGACACACCCTGCTCCATCACAGACTCCCTGTGTCACCTTGATCAAGTCCCTTAGACTCTTTGTGCCTCAGTTTCCCCCTCTGTAAAATGGGACCAATAGCACTGCCCTGCCTCATAGCAGTGTTACGTTAGAGATTGTTCAGATACCGCGGTAATGCGGGCCACAGAGATACCTAAAAAAAAAGAGAGGGTCTCCTCTTTTACATCGTTCATACAAGAATGGCCAAACACTTTACAAAGGTGATTGGTCTCCATTATCCCCATTTTACAGATGGAGAAACGGAGGCACTTATCAAGGCGGTGACTTACCCAAGGTCACACAGCAAATCACAGGCAGTCAGGGACAAAACCCAGCAATCCAGATTCTCACTCGTGTGTTGTCACCACTAGACCAGGGGTTTTCAACCTTTTTTTCATTTGCAGACCCCTAAAACATTTTGAATGGAGGTGCGGACCCCTTTGGAAATCTTAGACCTAGTCTGTGGACTCCCAGGGGTCTGCGGACCACAGGAGGAAAACCACTGTTCTATGGCAATGACATTTCATGGGCTCCGTAGACCACACTGCCTCCATGTTGGGTCATGCAATGGAACTTCCAATGCTCTGCACTTGGATGGGAGCAGGGCTTGTGTTCCTATGGCTCAAAGATGATGTACGGACGAAACAAGCAGCAGAACGTTCCTCGGTCGGATGGTTGAGCCAGAACAACAGAGGACCATATTCCCCATCCCCCGGAGAGTTTGTCAAACCTTACAGCAGATGTTGTTGGCTTTTTGGAAGAGAGCACCATGCCGGAGAACGCTGGTGTTCCAGTACCTGTCTGCATGTGTGTGGAACGCTTCTAAAACCAGGTGTGTCCACACACACAAGTGCCCCAGATGTCACACGGGGTGTTTCCACTACTGGGGCAATTGCACCTGCTCTGAGCAGGTCTGGCAAAGGCCCCCTCCCGCTGTAGTCAGTGCCGACCTTATCAGTGCTAGTGCAGACTGGGGTTTTGCAGCTGCAGAAGTTCAACTGGTCCTTCCATGGCACTCCCACAATGCTTAGGAAGGATGGTCCTTAATATGCTAATCTAGCTCTCTGGATACCTGGGTTCAAATCCTTGCTCTGCTGCAGATTTTCTGCCTGACCGTAGGCAAGCTGCTCTCTGTACTTCAGTTCCCCATGCTGGGTGTGATCAATGCCTGGATAGGTGACGTCCAAGAATACCATTGGTGTAGCAGGTAGCAGCGTGGGTGTGGTTTGTCGGTTGCAGTACTCAACCCCACATGCCCAGTGCAGCTCGAGGTGGACCAGGGCTGTTCTGGTTTCTCTCCTGGTTGGCCTCCATCCTATTTATGCAGCATCACTGACTTGCAGAGCAGCTTTGGGTTTGGCTCTGAATGTTCATGTGCTGTGTCGTTCTTATTTATGGCACGGTCATGCCCACTAGCTGCTCCTGAAACCCAGAGGAAGACGCAGCCTCCCATTCAAAGCACATACAAGTTTGTGGGTGTGGAGTTTTGGTAAAGATTTTATTTATTTCAGGATATTTCAGGTCATTTACAATAAGACAGTACAACTTGAGCCGTATAGATACGTATCTTGATTGACAGTATTCATAGAACCATAGAATATCAGGGTTGGAAGGGACCTCAGGAGGTCATCTAGTCCAACCCCCTGCTCAAAGCAGGACCTAATCCCAACTAAATCAATTTTAAAGAACATATTGTATATTGAGCATATATTATTATATCATTACCCTTTCCCTTCCTCCACAAAATTATTTAAATGCCATCTTAACATGATCTATCTCTTTATCTGACTTTTATTTGAAGGAGGAGGGCAGCTGTATTTTTTTTCGGCGGGGAAAGTCTCAGGAGAATAGAAAGAAAGAAAAACTAGAGGAGAATGGGGATGATATTCAATTACTGCCCTCCATGTGTCTATCTCCTTCTTAATTTTTTTATCGGTTTACTGGGTCAATATCAAAGCCTCTCAATGATTCCCATATTTCTCTTGCATTGTTTTCCTGCGCAAGGCAAACTGGTATCCATTTGTGTGTGTCTGGGTTTATCTGGCACCGTCCTCACAAACAAATGTTCACGATTGGATATTTTATAAATATTCCCCCTACTCCCCCGTGATCGACGGTAAGAATTGTTGCCTGAGTCTGCAAATTTAAGATTGCTCGTTGCTGGGTTTTTGCTAGAAGGGATAAGAAGAGGAGGAACTTCCATATTCCCGGCTTGAATAATTTAAGCTCGTGCAATTTGCAAATGCGTCTCTTCTCCTTCTCCCAGGGGCAGAACCGCAAAGCTGCTTTTCCCACGTGTGTTGCGAGGATAGATCTATGGAGAAACGCTGTTAGGAAAGACCCTTGAGTTTCTTATTACTCCTCAGGAAGGCCCTCTGGGCCTGAGCCGAAGTCCACCTAGAGCGGCTTTCCAGTGAACGTAATGGGCTTGGGATCAAGCCCCGAAGTCCTGGTGCCACAAAAGGATGAATTAATAAGCGGAGGAACTTTGGCCTGAATCCACAGCCCCCGTGTTTTCTCCCCCTCTTCAACGCAGCCCAGTGGAACCTGGGGTAGTGATTTCCCATCAGTCCCTGCTGTCAGCTGCCCATTACTGCCCGGACCTCAGTCCCATCTGTGGCTTTTTATACAGGCCTGGCCTTGTCCTGTCATTTGGTTGAGGCGTGCTGATTGGCTGGAAGTGATGTCATTCTGCCCGGGGAGTCGATAAGCAATTAGGGCTATAGATTTTGCACTAAGAGCAGGGAGCCGCACGCGGCTGCTTAAGCTGGTTTTTATTACGAGAATTTACTCGGCCGTTCCCTTAAATGGACAGATGCATTTGTCAGGGGTCGAATGCACTTTCTCAGTTAAAACGGAGGGGGAAGCCTCTCCACCTTGCCTGAAGCAGCTGGGGCCGGAGCCGCCGCTGCTCAGTGCCTCAGGAAGAAAAGAGGCAAACGAAGTCTTAGGAACCCACCTCTTCTTCCTAGAGCTGAGCCCGAAGTTCCAAACGTCCCAAACTTTGGGGGGCGGCTTGCCATCCTGATGTCATTTTTGCAAATGGTTCCTGTCTTTGCAGTGACCCAAAGCAGAACGCTGGAGCCCACCTCCGGGAACCGTGGGGTGACTAGAATCTTTATATGAATGGCTAGAGCCCCATCTCTGTTCCTTATTCATTATTATTATTAAGATCAGGGAGCTGTTGTGCTGGGGGCTGTACGTACACGCAGCAAGAGCCAGTCCCTGCCCCAAAGGGCTTGTAGTCTAGACAAGACAGACACACAGGGTGGGAGAAAGGAAGGATTCATAGCCTCGGTTTTACAGCCGGGAAACCGAGTCACAGACAGATGAAGAGACTAGCCCAAGGAGTCTGTGGTAGAGCTGCGGATTGAACCCTCATCTCCCATGTCCCAGCGCAGGGATCTGTTTTGCAAAGCCAGCTTGTTCTCTGGGCACTTCCCTTGTCCCTGTTTGCGCTGGTTTGCTGGGTGATGTTGTTCTCAAAAGGCAGCCCAGGGGCTGGAGAGGGTCAGGCATGCTATGGAAACCAACATTTCCCTGCATTATCCTTCCTGTCGCCTCTAAGTAACAGAGACCCTGAGTCCCACGGAACGGGGAGGGGAGGAGGAGCCCAGCAGGGCATGGGAGGGAACCAGCACCTCCATTGGGATATGCGGCAGCCACCCCAGCGTTACTCAGGTTCTGGAGGGCTCGGCAGCATCCGATCTCTCCAGTGAGACCTGCTCGGTGCAGTAGCTTGCATGCATTGGTATTGCAGGCAGCAGGTTCTGAGTGCGTTTAGCGTGACCCTGATACTCACAGCGCCCTGTGAGCGCTGTTGGAGCCGAGTGGCCATGAGGTGTGGAGAGATGTCAGCCAGGAAGTTCCTGGGTAAAAATATGGGGAGGGAGAAGTCATCCAAAGTCCTGCATGCAGGTAAATTCACCCATGCATGACCGTGTACATGCATACACCTGTACCCGCATGCACATGCATGTATGTGCACAAACATTATATGCATGCACACACGTGTGTGCACATAATGCAGGTGCATGGACAAATATGTCCCTGCACTCACATGCACAAACGCACATGCAAACATGTAGAAACAGTATACGCACATGCATGCACAAAAATACAGGTGTCCCTGGACAGATATTACTTGTGTGAACACATGCACAACCACACAACCACAAATATATGCATGCACAGGCAAAGACACATACACACTACAAGAGCAGTTACTGATACCAGCATGCGCTCCTCCCCTCATCATCCACCAACGAATTTGTTGCAGAAGTGGGCACACATTGTGGCTAGGCAACAGATGATATTTTGGGATTAGCACTCAGATGTACCTAAGCAACCATGTAGGGCTGCAGCTGTGCAGAGTTACGCAAGCTGGGAGCGAAAGCACACCATTCAGTTGTCGTTAAAGCCTTCTGCCTGAGCCCTGAAAGCTGGTGAATGGATCCGAGAGAATGTGGCCAGCTCTCGCCTTTTATTGTGAGTCTTGTGCTGGCTGGGCTTTAATTAAAGCCCCAGCTCCTGGAGTCACGTGAATCTGTCAGAAAGTTTCTCGGCCTCATGGTCGCGGGGATAAACTTGGAAACATGACAGTGCAATCTAGTGGCTCAGAAAGTGAACGATCCCAACGTGTATTAGCTTAAAAATCATGAGATTTTTAACAACCTCATAATTTGGGAGGGCCGTAACTCCCGATTTTTTTGGATGGTTGGGGTGAGCAATACTGGAGTGCTGTTGATTTCACTGGGGGAACTGGGAGCAGAATCTGGCCTTACAGTACCGTCCACTAGAAATGCTATTAATTAAACAGGGAGATTCGAAAGCAGATTACAGACGTCAATTATTTCTCCCAGCGCCACAGCGGGTGGGTGTTTGTTATTCCCACTTTATACATGGGGAAACCGAGGCACAGCGAGGTCGTGGCTTGCCCAGGGTCAGTCAAACATCCGCAGCAAAATCAGAAATAGAACCCTAGAGTGGCGCACCTTTCTAGCACTCAGAGCAGCGGAGGGAACCAGGCTTAAGTCATTCTTTGGGGCCCTTCTCTGAGCTCCGGCAAAGACCATGATGAGTTGGACCAGGAGGAAATAAGAATATACTTCCTCCCATGATGCACTTGCTTTTGTTTTTGGAGGGGAGGGAAGAGTTTCCAGAACTTTTTAACTATAAATAATGACATGGATTTTGCAAACAAAGGTGGACAAAAGGTCGAGCCCCTCCCAATTTGCTGGCTAGAGTGTCGGTGGGTGCACCACTGCCCTGTGCTGGATGGACTCAGAACCGCTCACTCGTGTGTGGAGCTCCACCCGGCAAACAGCGCGGTGACGTTCCCTTCTAGCACAAGTGCTTTTGGAACTGGAGGATCTGGCTTCCCTCCCTGCTCTTGCTGGAAAGTGCGGTGTGGGCCTGGTGCGCAGCATAGCGAGAGCTGTGAAACTACGGCCAAATGCCCTCCCATGCGCTCTCCAGGCACTACATGTGTGTTGGCTACATTTTCAGTGTGACGAGAATTGCCTGGCAGCTGGATTTCCCAGGGAAGTCCCGATTTCCCCCAGCCAGTGGCCCAGCATCCTTGTGGGATCAGAGCATCCCTGTGGATGTCCACCTGATCCACGTGCTCCCACCCCGATCTCCAAAGATGGGGGGGGTTGGGTTTCTAAATCCAACCTCAGATCTAGATCTGAGATGTGTGAATGGCCCCAACACAGGACATGCCAGACTGGATCAGCGCGGTGGTCCATCTAGTCCGTTAGCCTGTTTCTATCTATCTAAGCTTTATAAAGGCCCTCATCCCCACGCTATCTCAACTTCTCCAACGATGGGTAGTGGCAGGTGCTTTAGAGGAAGGTGCAAAAACTCCCGTCATAGACAATTCTGGAATTCACTGCCCATACGGGGAATTTCTTCCTAAGCCTCGCAAGTTACTGGTTGGTTGATCCGTTGAAACCGGGCAATTTATATCCCTCTAATATATATGTACTTTTACCGTATCTAATGTATCCGTGGATGTTCTCGTTGTCCATGTAATTATCTAAGACCAGATCCTCAGCTGGCGTAAATCAGCATAGCTCCTTTGAAGTCACGGGGTTTACACCAGCTGAGGATCTGGCCTCTAACCTTTAACAATTCCAGAATTCCAAAGAAACAATCCGTCTGTAAGCACCTAGAGGATACCAGGGTTATCAGGAATAACCAGCATGGATCTGCTATGAACAAATCATGCCAAACCAGCCTAATTTCCTTCTTTGACAGGGTTACTGGCCTAATGGATGTGGGGGTGGGGGGTGGGGGGGAAGCAGTAGACGTGAGATTTCTTGATTTTAGTAAGGCTTTTCCATATGACATGCTCATAAGCAGACTCAGGAAATGTGGTCTAGGTGAAAATACAATGGTGGATGCACAACTGGTTGAAAGACTGTACTCCAAGAGGAGTTATCAGTGGTTCGCTGTCAAACTGGGAGGGCTTATATCGTGGGGTCCTGCAGGGGTCAGTCCTGGGTCCGGTACTATTTCATGTTTTCTTTAATGACTTGGACAACGGAGTGGAGAGTATGCTTATAAAATCTGTGGATGACACCAAGCTGGGAGGGGTTGCAAGCACTTTGGAGGACAGGATTAGAATTCAAAACGACCTTTACAAATTGGAGAATTAGTATGAAATCAACCAGACGAATTTCAGTAAAGACAAGTGCAAAGTACAGCACTAACGAAGGAAAAATCAAATGCACAACTACAAAATGAGTAACTGGCTAGTCATGCTAAAAGGGATCTGGGGCTATAGTGGATCACAAATTGAATTTGTCAACAATGTGCTGCAGTTGGTAAAACGCGAATGTCATTTTTGGGTGTAGTAAGAGGAGTGTCCTATGTAAGACATAGGAGGTCATTGTTCTGTTCTACTCGGCACTGGGGAGGCCTCCGCTGGAGTCCTGTGTCCAGGTCTGGGAGTCGCACTTTAGGAAAGATGTGCACATATTGAGGAGAGTCCAGAGGAGAGCAACCAAAATGACCAAAGGGTTAAAAACCCGGACCTGTGAGGAAAGGCTAATAAAACTGGGCATGTTTAGTCTTGAGAACAGAAGACAGAGGTGGGACCTGATAACAGTCTTCATGTATGTTAAGGGCTGTTTTAAAGAGGACGGTGATCTATTGTTCTCCATGTCCACTGAAGGTAGGACAAGAAGCAATGGGCTTAATCTGCAGCAAGGGAGATATAGGGTAGATATTAGGAAAAACTTTCTAACTCTAAGGGGGGTTAAGCTCTGGAACAGGCTACCAGGGGAGGTTGGAATCCCCGTCATTGGAGGTTTCTAAGAGCAGGTTGGACAAACGCCTGTCAGGGATGGTCTAGGTTTCCTTGGTCCTGCCTCAGCGTAGGGGGCTGGATTTGATGATTTCTCAAGGTCCCTTCCAGCCCTGCATTGCTGTGATAAACTCTTGGCCTCTTGTGGCAGCGAATTCCGCAGGCTGATCATGGGTTGTGCAAAAAAGTATTTCCCGTTACAAGTTTTACATTGGCTGCCATGTCGTTCACTGTGTTAGGAGTGGGGGTGAAGAGGACTCCCCATGTACCTTGCATTTTACAATAGGCCTAACCCAAACTCCCCGAAACTTGGGGGTGATCTGAATTTCGCGGCCTGAGCCCGTTTCCGATTGCGATGAAGTGACTCCGCATCGTTGTGTTATAGTTACATGTCCCGCAGGTCAGAGGCGTCCTGCATGGCACAGACACAATGGCAATTCTGGGACTAGGAAGGTCTAAGAAGAAGGGCAGCCCATTCTGAGCGGCCGTATCCCCCTTGCGTTACTTCTGCGGCACCGTCTTCTCGAAGGACTGATCTGGGGCTGCCGCGTGAGTGGGAACATTTCCAACACGCTGGCAACCTGCCGTCTTTAACTACGGGTGTCCCACCACACGCATCCCATGAGAAACCCAGTGCCAGGCGGGTGGAGTCCAGAGACAGGATATATGCTGAGCCAGCAGCCCTGACGATGCACGGGCTTTCTCTGAATCCTTTGTAACCATCTCTCCCCCGCTTGTAGGAACAGCGAAGTATGTGCCAAGGACAAAGTGGCTTAGTTAGCTCTGATCCCCATGGTCAGAGCTAGAATTGGGAGCAAGGAAAAGTACCATGGTACTGTGGACTTTTACCACTTAGCCGCAGGATCGTTGGACGGGACAATTTTAAGATGGGAAAGAAAAATGCTAAATAAAGTCAAGAGGAGATGAAAAGTTTTCTAAACCCGTTAGGAAAATGAAAGCTCCCGCCTGGCTCTCACAAAATGATTTTCACTTTAAACTGCTTTGTGAAAAGGGTTACTAAATTTACCATCTCTTTCTTGACCCTTGTGCAAATGCCGCCAAATGCTCGTGCGTAGGAGAGAGCAGATTGAAAGAATAATTGGCGTTGTGAGTCGCATGCCAACTCCAGAAGCGAATTAATTGTTTTAGCACATTCAGCATCTAATTTGGGGCTATTATCTATTGGGGGAGTGGGGGAAGAAAAGGAGAGAGAGCAGGGCTGGGTGACATGCCGGCGAATGCACGAATCAAAGTCAGATGCTGTTGTGGAAAAGGAAACTGAATAGAGAAGGAACTTAACAAAGAGGCCAGCCTAAAAAGGGAGGGGGGTGTATCACAAAGAAAAGGGTTTCAGGCAATCAAGGAGCCAGGAGTCTCTTATTAGAGGTTCTCTTTGGGCCAAGGGCACAAGGAGAAATAATTAGGGGAAAAAAGAACAAAAAGAAAGCAGATTTGTTTTTAATTTTTCCCCAGAGGAATGTGGCTGGCTTCTCCTCCCGTGTACTCTGGTTTAACTCGCTGGCTCCAGTGGAATGATTCCTGATTGATGCTGGAGAAAGCAAGAAAATCAGCTCCCCTGGGTCTCTGTCTCAGAGGGGCTTCTGGGTGCTGTTTGTCTCTCTCGGTGACGCTGCGGGCACAGGCGCCGACTTTCTGATTTCCCCGGGGGTGTTCGCCCCCTGCTCCGCCCCAGGCCTCGCCCCCACTCCACCCCTTCCCCCAAGACCCTACCCCCACCCCGCTTCTTCCCGCCCCCTCCCCCGAGCGCGCCCCACCCTCGCTCCGCCTCTTCCTGCCCCCGCTCCTCCCCAGCGCCTCCTGCCCGTCACTGAACAGCTGATCAGTGGCGAGTGGGAGGCACTGTGGGGGAGGGGGAGGAGCTGATCTGCTGGGGCTGCTGGAGGGTGCTGAGCACCCACTATTTTTTTTCCAGGGTGCTCCAGCCCTGGAGCGCCCCCGGAGTCGGCGCCTATGTCTGCGGGGTTTTAAGTAATGATCTCAGCTGGCTCCAGAAGGCAGAACTCCGCCGACTCCCTTGTTAGCCCAGTCCCTGACTCCCTGGGTTAGGCCGAGCCCTGCGCTGGGGGCTGGGAAGACCTCTGGGAGACCCCTTGCAGAGCTCCTTGGGGCGCAGGAGGAGTATGGAAACTGCGACACTGCTCAGAGGACCCCATCAGCACCCCACTCGGCCGGCTCCACTGCCCCCATGAAGTTCTTTGCAGCACTCTAACCGGACGCGTGATGCTGCCTCGTCAGGAGGGACGTGGATTTCGTTTGTCCAAGAGAAGCTGAAGAGGCGACTTGCTCACTGCCTGCCAGAGGAGGGACACTCCTGAGAGCAGAGAGCTCCTTCATCTAGCAGGGCCCTGTGAGATCCGCCGGCCGGGAGCTGGACCCGCGCAGGCTGGAAACACGACACACTTTTTTAACGGGTGAGCCGCTGGCCCAGCTGACCTAAGGGCGGGGCAGATTCTCCGTCGCTCGGGGGCTTTCAAGCCAAAGGGGCCCGTCGTGCTCTAGGTCAAACAGAAGGGGAAAGCTTGCTATGGAAATCACCAAGTGAGGCTCTCTGGTCTGCGGTCAGACTGGGAGGTCTAATTTTTGGCCTTAAAATCTGCAGTCTACGAAATATTGTCAGACAATGGGCCAGATTCAGCCCAGCTGTAGCCCCAGTGAAGTCAGTGGAGGGAGAGAGAAGTTATACCCGGGAATTCATTTATTATTATTAATTGTTTATATGTATTACCATAGGGACTAGGTACAAACACACCAAAAAGCCGATACACCACCCGTATCCCCTAGATAAGGGCCGCCCCGTGAATTGAAGGCCAAGCCAGTATGAAATCTTAGGAGATGCTGGTTCGCAGTGCTTAGCCCGGCTGATCCCCCATCCTCTCTCAGCTTCCGGGTCTGCGCCTCTTCATTTCTGTCTCTGCTGCTGTTTGTTCCTCTCTGTGAAGCACCGCGGGAGACAGTGGAGGTGGAGGATAAATATGGGCCTGATCCTGCATCACCATGGCCCTCAAAACGCCCACTCAGTGCGGGATCGTGCTGGAACAGAGAGAAGCCGAAGGAGCTGATTTCCGTCGCAGACACGGTGGGCGGGTGTCCCTTTCAGCACTGGCCACGCGCAGCGCGAGAGCTGCACGCTGCGGGCGGCTTCACGTCGTGACGGTGGAACGTGTTTTGGCCTCAGGCAGGGGAAGAAATGATCGGCCTTTCAGATGCGGCAATTCCTGAAGCCCCTTAAAGGCGGTGACATCCAGGGGCACGGCCCCTCTGAGCCGGGCAAACGGCTTAATGTTACAAAAGCTCGTTTGGATGCCAGGCGCCCTGAAGAACCGCACACTGGTCTGGAATCCTTGGGCCTTTCTCCCCCACCGCACGGCTCTTCCCCAGACTCGGCTGCTTCAGGGAAGGCTTCTTAGGAAATGTAAATCCATGTGGGCGAGACCTTCTCCCCTGCCCACGCTTGCTGCTGAATTTACCCGCTGTATCGTATCCCATATCAAGTCAGGCATGTAAACAAGCCCCAAGGTGTCTCCAGCCCCTGGATTTGGCATGGCTCTCCCTGCGCCAGTGCTGGCCAGGTTCAGCCTGTGAGCTCTCTCTGCGTTTTTCATCCTCATTTAGGTGAGACACCTGGTGCCAAAGAATTCATCACTCCTTTTAATGGGGAGATTGGCCCCCAAATCAGGAGATTGGCTGAAAAATCAAGAGATTTAATAATACATTGGGGATTCTCTTTATTTGCCTTTATCTGCCCTTTCGAGGTCACGGTTTCTTCAGGTTTTTCTCTGCAACCACAAGGACCGGAAACGAACTGTTGTTTGTTGAAATGGAAGCAGAGTTCAACATGTCACGATGTGACTCCAGGAGCTGGGGCTTTCAGAAAAACACCAAACATTGATTGCAAAAGTTGTCAGTGCTAAAGTTAGAGGGAAAGGAGGGTCCAGTGTTTACGGTGCTACCCTGGGACGTTACCCAATTCCTTTCTCTGCCACAAACTGCCGGTGTGAATTTGGGCCAGTCACTGAGTCTCTCTTGGTTGTCACGTCTGTACAATGGGCATAATAGCATTGCCTTGCCTCACAGGGGTGTTGTGAAGATAAACACATGAAAGTTTGGGAGGGCCCCAGATACTTTGGGGATGGGGGCCAGATCAGTGCCTAGGATAGGGGTGAGAGGTACCCCAAATGTATAACTGACATTTAGGTTGTTGTCATACAAGAAACTTAGCAGCAAGTCTCTTTGCGGACAAGACTGAAATCTTGAGTCGCCAAAAGGAGACCAAGTCAGTCCCATAGGGTATGTCTACACTGGGATCAAAGACCTGCAGCACGGCTGCGGCTGGCCCGGGTCAGCTGGCTCCGGCTGCGGGGCTGTGTAATTGCAGGGTAGACATTCGGGTTCAGGCTGGAGCCCGGGCTCTGAGACCCCTGAGCGCAATCGGCTACTCTGCAGTTTTCAGCCCTGCAGCCCGAGCCAGCCGACCCAAGCTCCGAGACTCGGTGCCAGTGTAGACAGACACAGATCCCCCAGAGCCTCCCATCTGGGCATTTAGAAACCAGTTTCGCTATTGGTGAATAGCCAATTAAATGCCCCGCATGCAAAAACACTCCTGCCCCACCCCCGCCCATGCACACACTGCACACGCAAACACCCCACCTGCGCAAACACCCCCCCAGCACACACACAGCCCAGCCCTGCACACACCCCCGTACACACCCCTCCCCCTCTAATTTTTACATATTTCTTTACAACGGCACTGAGATGCCCCCGTTACGGACCAGAACCCCAGTGAGCTAGGTCCTGGGCAGACACGCAACGAAGAGACTCTCCCTGCCCCACAGAGCTTCATGCGATCTACCCTCCTCGAAGCAGCTAACAGGATAATACCTTGTGCTTCGTTAGCACCTTCAGTCCAGATATTAATAGAGCATCGCTAAGCCCCCTGCGCCCCCCACCCCCGAGGGAAGTATTGTTACCCCCTGTTCTGCACAGAAGGAAACTGAGGCACAACGGTTGGAGCAACACCAGTCAGGGATGGTCTAGGTTCGCTTGGTCCTGCCTCAGTGCAGGGGGCTGGACTCGATAACCTCCTGAGGTCCCTTCCAGAGTTTGGCACCAAGAAGCAGGTGATACAGGGAAAACCACGTCTGCTTTGCAGTCGCTGAAGGCGGTGGGAGCTGCGCCGTGTCCCTGGCAGCAGGGCCGTGCCCTGGGATTGCATGGGCGGCCGCCAGCTGGTGTCGTCGTCAGGCAGGTTGTCGCGTCCGCGCCTGGCACATCCAGTCCCGTGCCTTGATCTCGTTCTACAGCCGATAACAATCTGCCCAGAGACAAGATCGTGGGCCCCAGAATTAGGTCACGGCTCTTTAGGGATTAGGGGTTCCATTGGCCTATTGTTTTGGTAGCCATGTCCCTCGTGTAAGGGGATACTCCCCTGGCCTAGATACAGCTGCTGCTAGGCAGAAGGGCCCCTGTGAGGGCACGGGGGAGGCTGGGCTGGGCCAGCTCCCAACCCCAGGCTGGTGCTGGCTGGGCTCATGGACTATCGCGCTGTCAGGCAAATCCGATTCGTTCCAGTCTCTTTATGACAAGCAAAGCCGTGTAGCTCCCGCGGCCTGGGCGTGGGCGGACGCCGCCCCTGGGGAACGCTGCCAGCACAGAGCGATGGTAGCCCTGGGCCGTGACCTCCATCCCCAGCACACAGAGGCCACGGGGGGCCACTAGACCGCTGCGTGCTGCATGTCCACATCCGCCATGGGCCGAGGGGCTCCCCGGGGGTGGGCACAATTATCTCTCTTCCCCACTCCTCATTTGCTCCGGGCTCGGCTGTAAACCCAGCCCGGTTACTTCATTACCGAGCACGGCTTTGTATTTATACCTGCGGTGTAAAGAAACCCAGGGTCTGTCAGAGGGCTGAGCTCATCTGTTATATTTGGTGGTGATGAAAGGAGGGTAAATAAATGGGAAAGTCTTGGACTCGTCCGCCAGACACAATGGGGCCACACACCCCTCGTGACTCACGTTGGCTCGCTCGCCCTGCCCCCGCTGCTGCGGGCAGATTTGAGCCAGCCCCACAGAGACGCGTGAGAGAGGCTGGCAGCCGCAGGGTCCCCATTTGAACTGCATGAAGTCAGCGTCAGTCCCCGGAGCTGCNCGATTCGTTCCAGTCTCTTTATGACAAGCAAAGCCGTGTAGCTCCCGCGGCCTGGGCGTGGGCGGACGCCGCCCCTGGGGAACGCTGCCAGCACAGAGCGATGGTAGCCCTGGGCCGTGCCCTCCATCCCCGCACACAGAGGCCACGGGGGGCCACTAGGCCGCTGCGTGCTGCATGTCCACATCCGCCATGGGCCGAGGGGCTCCCCGGGGGTGGGCACAATTATCTCTCTTCCCCACTCCTCATTTGCTCCGGGCTCGGCTGTAAACCCAGCCCGGTTACTTCATTACCGAGCACGGCTTTGTATTTATACCTGCGGTGTAAAGAAACCCAGGGTCTGTCAGAGGGCTGAGCTCATCTGTTATATTTGGTGGTGATGAAAGGAGGGTAAATAAATGGGAAAGTCTTGGACTCGTCCGCCAGACACAATGGGGCCACACACCCCTCGTGACTCACGTTGGCTCGCTCGCCCTGCCCCCGCTGCTGCGGGCAGATTTGAGCCAGCCCCACAGAGACGCGTGAGAGAGGCTGGCAGCCGCAGGGTCCCTCAGTGTCCGCCCTGAAGTCAGCGTCAGTCCCCGGAGCTGCTGCGGCTGCCACACAGAAACTCGACCTGGGGCCGCCGCCGGCGCTCCTGCCCGCGCTGTTGAGGGGGGGGGGTTTGTTTGCTCTCCCTGAAGCTCTCTCCTGAAGCTCAGTGTTGTTATCCCAAACTGAGGAAGAGGAGGGAACTGACCTGCCTCAAAGATACAGGGAAACTGAGGCAGAGATGGGCTTTCTTCAATCCAAGCCCCACACGCAGCCCTTTAAAGGCTGCTTTGCTGCAGCACCATTAAGCCCAAAGCCCTTGGCAAGCCACACACACGAGTCCTTTTATTATCCACCACTGGAATGCTGCCACCTCTGGGAGGGAGCACGGCAGCTGTTTAGCAGTGGGCAGCAACAAGAAGAAGTGAAGAAGGACCCCTAATCCCAGGGAAGATTCAGGGCTGGAATTTGGACAAGATGCAAAGCTGAATGCTTCTGCCCTTGAGAAAAGCATCATGGGGTCGCCATGAGTAAAGGGGATCAGGAGCCCGGTTCTACGTTTCATTTGAAAGGTGGCACCTCTGATAGCACAGCAGCGGCCTTGCATCCCACTGCCATGCTCGCTCTGTGTAGACTCAGAGGGAAAAGTGTTAGGTGGTACTTATGGGTAGATGGTAGAGTCCAGTGGTTGAGTTGCTAGGACTTACAAGACACAGGTTTGAGTCCTTGCTCAACCATGGACTTTTCTTTGTGACCGTAGCCTCTCTGTGCCTCAGTTTCCCATCTGTACAATGGGCACAATAGCCCTGCCTAAATACATTATAGATTGTGAGTTGCTTAGATACTACATGGGGGTCAGATCAGTCTAGAACAACTAGACCCCGTGAACAGTACTCCCAGTCTGCCTGTCCCACCTACACGGCCCTTTCAACGCCTCAGCCATTTGGGTTGGAGCATTTTGGGGGAACATTGTAAGTTCTCTTTGGCCCGTGTGGGTTCATCAGCTTCATGCTGCATTTGGGATTTGAAAAAACCTCCCAAAACTCTAAGGGAGACTTAGCCACCCTCCCCCACACGATGCCTGATTTGGGGCAAAATCAGCTGAAAACACCAGTTTCATTGCAAATTTGCAAACTAAAGCTGGGCAAAAATATTCCATCCAAAAGTATCATTGACAAAAATGGCTTTTTGGCCAAAATGAAAATTTTTGTGGAAAATACCAATTGCATGTTTGTTTGTTTTTTTCATTTAAAATTTCAAAACGAAAATAATAATTTTTAAATTTTCCCCCTATTTGTTCGCAGTGGTCATGATTTTGGGGGATTTTTCCCACTTGCTTTCATTTTTGTATCTCTCCCCCCCCCTTCTCCCCCACACCATTTCTGGTGGAAAAAAGTTTGAAAAAGTGAAGTAGTAAAAAAGCCAAATCAAAAACCTTTTTAAAAACAAACAACAGCAAAAATAGCCGAAAACACTACCAGAAATGTTTCAGCTGGAAAGGAACGTTTTTGTTTTGTCACGCTTCAAATTTTCCACCAAAAAAGTTCATGACAATTTTTGAAGAAAATGAAAAATATTCATTTCTTTTGCATTTTGGAGGGCCAAAAATGGAATTCTGCATTTCGTGCACTCCTGTTGCCAGTGTTCCCTGCAAGCTGGAGCGCCGTGAACACATCAGCATTTATCTGAGACAAGCTTAGCTGCATAGCTGGAGGGGGCTGGTCCGTAAAGGGTCCGCGCTCAAGAAGTGATTGCAGCAGGAATATGTAAACACACAGGGAGAGGGCAGATTCTGGCAGCTGCAGTTGGCAGATGTAAAAGTGCTGTGCACTCTTACGTCTCTGTGGTTTCAATGTATGTGTTTTGGGCCCATCGCCGGGTTATGCTGAGCGTATATTGCAACCAGTACCCACCACTGGCACCAGTCAGACACAGCCCTGCCTCTTCTGTTCCTACTACTGATGGGGCTAGGAGCCTGGATCTAGATGGAACCAGTGTGAAAAAAATGCCTCTTGCTCTGCATCCTAAATCTCGCTGAATGCAAATTGTGGCACATCACAGCAAACTCCAAAGCCGAGGGACCCTAGCAGGACACCCGGTTGCTTGCTCCCGTCCCGGAGGGAGAGACAGCAAGAGTTTGTTGATAGAGTGCAGCTGCTGTGATGGGGCATACAATCATAGAGGTTATGGCCAGAAGGGACCACTAATTCAGTTGTTTGCCCTCAGAACGCCAGCTGGGCGGAGAGCTGGTCTTTGAGACAGCTAAGGCCCAAATTATTCAGGAATTAGCACCATCTCATGCCTGGTGTTAGGGAGATTCAATGAAACTGCAAGGAGGCAAATTCAAAACTGGTACAAGGAAATCCTTTTTCACGCCATGCATCGTCAGACTGTGGAACTCATTGCCACAGGATGTCGCGGAGGCCAAGAACGTAGCAAGATCCAAAGAGGGACTGGACACGTATGTGGATATCCACTGTTATAACAGTTAATGCACGAAAGGAAAACTTGGGAACTCGGTGTGCGAAGGCCCCGGCCCCCGTTCATCAATGCATCACTGCTGGGCTTTGGACCAGGACAGTCAGGGCCTGATTCACACCCCTGCGGTTTATAGCAGCCCTGACGTGTGCTCCCAGCTGCACCAGCCAGTGCAGACTAGTTGGTGCATATGAACTGCTGGCCACACTCCCTTTTACCCCAGAACGCTCCGGGCTCCTTCCACTGGTTCTCTTCTCGGGGGAGGAGATTCTAGAGCTGGGTGGCTGTGTACCTGCCTGGGTGGCTCCGCGGGGCATGGGTATTGCCGGGAGTGGGGGGTAGCTTAAAGGGGCCACAATTCAATGTGAACCCCCCTCAAACTCTACCAGCACAGCAGAGATTGCCTGGGGGCTCCAGCCAAAGGAAAGCTGAACGTGAATTTGGCAAAGGGAATTCGGAAATAAATGGCCGTTGTCTATATTTCTTTGAATCCCTTGCACGCAGCAGGAGGGCGGTGGGAGCGGTGTCACGGGGCTGTCTCCCAGAGAGCCGGTTAGCCGAGTTATTTATGCTCCTCGCTCGCCCGGGGCCCCCGCGTGCGCTGCCATCTCTTGACTAAACATCCTCCCGATTTACAGAAACTAACGTCGGGCTGGGCGGCCGCCCCCGTTTGGGGTTACTCACCCCGTCCCCGGTGCAGCTCAGGCCGATGTGAGAGGTTAATGTCATTTCCTGCCCAGCCTGAGTCAGCTGGATTCCATGGCTCAGAACCTCCATTCATTCCATGAGGCAAGAGAAATAGCAGCCGAGCCGGCTGCTTCCCTCCCCTGTTTGTCAGAGAAAGGTCTAAATGCAGCCGGCCGGAGCCAGGGCTCTAGGATTTCCCTCGGGAATGAGGGTCTTTCTGGGATCTCACTCTGTGCAGCTCAGAGGTGAATGTGACACAGTGCCCGGGGGAAGTCGTCGGCAGTGGGAATTGAACCTGCAGCCTTTGGATCTAAAGGCAGGATTTCTGCTGCCTCAGCTAAAAGCCTTGTAAAGTTCTACGTGTGGCCCAGCCACTAGAGGGGGACAGGGTGCCGTTCGAGGGGGGGTTACATTAATGGCTGGATCGGGGTTCGCTCCCGTTCCTTCCCTTTCCTCCACCTCCCTCGCTCTCGCGCCTTTTCTCCCTGCCTGCTTAACAAATCCCGCAGCCAGTTCCCGGCCTCCCCCTCTTCCCACTCGCACCGCGTAGCCGGTGACGCTGGGCTCTACGGGGACACATGCAGGGCTGTGTGGGGGGCTGATGGTGAACCCCCTTTCCCAGCTGCGGAGATGTGGGAGGGGGGATAGAGAGTGAAAGGAGATGGGTCGGGTCGTGTGTTTATATCGCAATGATAGAGGCCTTTCCTAATGCTACCCCTCTGGGAGCGGGCCGCAGGGAGGCTAGGGGGCCCGGAACGGGGTGGGAGCAGCAGGATTGGGTGGGGAGGAGGGGTTCATGGCAGTGGGAGGTTTGCAGGATTGGGAGTGGGGGTCTGTCTGATTGGGACGGGAGGGGGCTTGTGAGATCGGGGTGGGAAGCGGGAGCAGGGCTGTGGGAATGGGAGGGGGTTCGTGTGGCTGGGAACGGTGTGTGTGGGGGTGTTCATCAGGCCTTCTCGTTCTGGTGCCTTCTACGCTATGGGACACTAGCTGCTGGCAGGGCATACGCTGCTTCAGAGCACCATCCTCTCCCAGCATCCTAGCCATGCTGCCGCTGAGCACGCGAGGGGTTAAATCCTGTACGAGTTAGCCCAGCCCATGGTGGGGTGCGGGGAAGGGAAATGCACAGACCCCAGCCTCCCTGTGCCCTCCAAGACCTTGCAATGCCTCTCTGGGCCGCACGCACAGCTGTCTGGCCGTCTCCTCTGGGACTGCCTTCTGCTGAGCCGAGGACAGCCCCTTCCCCAGACAGCCCCTTTGGAGAACGCAGTCAGAGCGTGCCTGGTGCATGGTTTGATTGGGCTCCTGCGCGTCATGGGCCAGGATCCCAGCTCTAAACAAAGCCGGGAAGCAAACTCCTTGGAATCCGTATAATGGAGCTAGACGTGCTAATCAAATCAAATTTATCGGGGCTTAGCATTTCTCTCCTCCCACCCCTGGTATGTGGAGCTAGGCAGGAAGCAGCATGGCAGCACTAGCATGTCATCGGTTTGCTCTGTGTGTGTGTGCTCCCACCCCTGGTATGTGGAGCTAGCCAGGAAGCAGCGCGGCAGCACTAGCATGTCATCGGTGTGCTCTGTGTGTGTGTGTGTGTGTTGTGTTGACGTCATATCCTCAAAGTCCCCTGATGCAAGGAGCCGTTTCACATCCCAGCAGCAGGGCCGGCTCTAGGCACCAGCCCTCCAAGCATGTGCTTGGGGCGGCACTTTCCAAGGGGCGGCACTCCGCCCCCTCGCTTTTTTTTTGCTTGGGGCGGTAAAAATCCACGCCCCCTGCCCAGCCTGGCGGTGCCCTGCACAGCCCACTCGGGCGGGGAAACGCCGCGCCGCCCTGGGGAGACTCGGAGCGGCAGCAAGACCCCTCCTCCCTCCCTGTATCCCGGGCCCGGCTTCCCTCCCTCCCCAGCTCCTCACACACTCCGGGAGCCCCTCTCGCCGCCGCAGCCCAGGGAGGGAGGGAAGCGGGGTCCCGGATACAGGGAGGGAGGAGGAGTCCTGCTGCCACTCCGAGTCTCCCCAGGGCGGCGCGGCGTTTCCCTGCCCGAGTGGGCTGTGCAGGGCACCCCTGGGCTGTGCAGGGGGCGCAGATCCCGGCTCGTGCGCTGAGAGGGCGAGTGGCTGGGCAGGGAGCTGCCCCCGCCTCCTCCTGCCCCCGACCCAGCCCGCCGCGCACCTCTCCTGCCTCAGCCCCACGCTGCCTGCCCTGGGCCGGGAGAGGCAAAGCCCGTCTCCGAGCGGGGCAGCGGGGGGATACCACCCCCACTGGGGGACCCCCGCGGCTCGGGCACCTGGGGGTCAGTGTCCGCCCTCTCGGCTCTGCCTGCACGGGGCTGGGGAAGCAGCTGTCAGCGCCTGCCCCTCTCAGCCCTTGCACCCCCCATCCCGCTCGCAGCCTCTTCACTTGTACCTCCCCCATTGCTCCTTCGCCGCACCCCTTCCCCTTGTACCCTCCCCTACCTGCACCTCTCCCCTTGCACCCCCCATCCCGCTTGCAGCCCCTCCACTTGTACCTCCCCCCATCGCTCCTTCGCCGCACCCCTTCCCCTTGTACCCTCCCTTCACCCGCACCTCTCCCCTTGTACCCTCCCCCAGCCCCCTCCTCCCGCACCTCCCCCTTCCCCTGCACCTCTTCTCCCGCAACCCTCCTGATACCCACTCTCCTCCCCCACCCTCCTCCGCCAGTACATCATACCCCGCTTCTCTGCCAGTGTAGAGTCCCCAAGCACCCCCACACCCGCTCCTCTGCCTGAACCCTCTTTACTAGATCCCCATTCCTTTCCGGGTACAAGGTTTGAGGGTTTGCCCCTATGCCTTCCATGTGCATTTGGAGCACTAAAGATGGGGTTGCGGGGAACAGGGGGGCGAGATTTATACTAAAGTGAAATAAAAATAGGAGAAACGGTTTGATCCCCACTGCAAGTGTAAATGGGGATTGCTGTGGTGAATGAGGAGGTCACGTTTTTGGGGGGGAAGCCCAGTGCTGGGGCGGCAGGGAGTGCGGGGGGGGGGCACTGGTGGGCAGGGGGGGCCCAGGGCTGGGGGGCAGCCAAAAATTTTTTTGCTTGGGGCGGCAAAAAACCTAGAGCCGGCCCTGCCCGGCAGCTCTGGCTGGGTCATAAAGTTGTGGGGAGTTCAAAACGAGGCCAGGGGCCTTCTCTCCGAGAACTGGGCCTCGCAAAAATTCGCCGGTCCTTTGTGCCGGGGGCTTGGCAAGTGATTCTCGCGTGATTTCAGCTGCACATGTGGGCTGCAGATGGTTGCTTGAAGCAGGCTGTCAAGGAGCTGTAGGGCTGGTTACTAGCTGTGCCTACATTGGGAGCTCCCAAGCGAAGGTTCAGGTGACCAGCGGAGCCGCAGGCAGCTCTGAAAGTGCTGGCCAGGGCTATGACTAACAGGTATTGATGCCTGGAAGCGCAGTGAGTCAGTTACCTGGCCGGGACAGTACTTGGTCCCTGCTAGTGAAGGCAGGGGACTGGACTTGATGACCTTTCAAGGTCCCTTCCAGTTCTAGGGGAGAGGGATAGCTCAGTGGTTTGAGCATTGGCCTGCTAAACCCAGGGTTGTGAGTTCAATCCTTGAGGGGGCCATTTAGGGATTGGGGGGGTTGGAGCTGCCACCTAGGAATCACTGCTCTACAGGTTTCCTTGCCACCCCTGCAGGACACGTGGCATCTGACCTTAAGGTTACATCAACCCATTGGTCTAGCTGTAGTTTCTGGACACTGGTCCAGGACCAGATGGGTCCAACGTGGTCCAGGGTGACTCACAGGAGAAAGGCAACATTGCCATTTCGGAGAATGCTGCTACTTCAGCATCTGTCTGCTGCACTTAATGGGTCCCTGGGACTACAGGACCAGGGCGACGTGTCCATCTCTTTGCCGCTTCCTCCTCCTCCTTCCCCAAAGCCGGCACCATGAAAACACATGCACGCAGCTGCCTCTCTTCTGCCGTTGGAGCCAGCACTGGGCAGTGGCAGGTCGTGTGAGCATCTGCCAGCTCGGGGTGGAGACGGATCGCAGAGAGACTCCGTGGTCGTGCAGCGGATGGGCTGGCTGGGCTTATTTTCTAGACGTGTCAGCAACCCAGAATCCGAGTTTGTTTGGAAATGTCATTGTGCGTGAAGTTTTAGTTGTGGCTCGGAAAAGCCTGGAAAACACCCCGATTTGATCCCTCTGTCATTTTCTAGGGTTTGGGAAGGGATGGGGCTTCCTTAGTGGAAACCTTCAGTAATGTGCTGCCTTCAGCTGACATCTGGAGAGCAGTGACTCACCACCAGAGCATAGACAGGGTTCTGCTCTCACCCTGATATCTGGACAGCAGGCTTGCCGGGGTCGGGCCCGGTCAGTAATTGGTTGGGAGGCCGCCAACCTCAACCAGGGTGGGTGCAAGGATGTTTCGCCCCCCCCCCCCC
>QXTE01000216.1:915294-959560 GCA_003942145.1 Platysternon megacephalum
CCCCCCTCCGCCCTAAGGCGCCCCCCGTGGCAGCTCCCCCCAGCCCGGGCAGGTCCCCGCCCCAGCTCACCTCTGCTCCGTCTCCTCCCCAGCACGCAGTCGCCGCTCCACTTCTCCCGCCTCCCAGGCTTGAGGCGCCAATCAGCTGTTTGGCGCCACAAGCCTGGGAGGGAGAGAAGCGGGGCAGGGCGGCGTGCTCAGGGGAGAAGGCGGAGCAGAGGCGAGCTGAGGCGGGGAGCGGTTCCCCTGCGTGCCGCCCCCCCCTTCTTACTCGCTGCAGGCGGCCCTCCCTGCACCCCCCTGCCCCAGCTCCCTCCGCCTAAATGCCGACGATGACGGGGCGGCCGGATCGCTGAAGGCCCCGAAATGCCGCCCCCCAAATGCTAGCGCCCTAGGCGACTGCCTAGGTCGCCTAATGGGTTGCACCGGCCCTGACCTCAACCCCATCGATGCTGCTGCTGTAACGGAGGCAGGGCAGCCCCCGCGCTGGGGCAGCTCCGGGGCAGCACTCCAGCTAGAGGAACCGTCTTTCAGGGGACACCTGTCCTCGAGGTCCTGCCTGCCGCTGGGAGGGAGTTTTCCATTGAAGCCGACCCTGGTTGCGGGAAAGGGTCAGTGCCAAGGAAAATGTTTCAGGTCCGGGCTGGAACATCTGATCAAAAGGAGAGGGAGAGAGAGCCCCGCTATAGCTATAGCTCACCGTGGATGTGGGGCACCCAACCCCCACTCATGGTTAGAGTCCGTGCCGGCAGCCTGGCCTAGTGGTTAGAGTAAGGGAACCCGGGCCCTGTCTCTGCAGCAGGTTCTGGACCAGGGTCCCCCTTGTGCACTGAATGGGCGGCGTTCGCTACCCGCTTTGCGGCTACCACCCTCCCCTGGGTTCCTTCCGACCACTCCGCCCCTCCTCGCGGTGCGTCCTGGCCCCTTGCAACCCGCTGCACGGGCCGCTGCGGGCTGGGGAGTCCCTGCCCTGCGCCGCCGTCCTCCTACGGGAGATGTCCCTCCTGGTGTGGCCCCTCTGTAGCAGTGAGCACGGGTCTGTCTCCCCGCTGCTCGCCACCCGGCTGTGCTGAGACACCTCGCGGGTAGGTCCCTCCGTCCTCCAACGGGAGCGCGCCCAGGACGTCTGCTGGGGGGGGGCTTCCCAGGCCCAGAGTTCTTCTTTCGCTAGTGTCCAGCCCATCACAGCGAACCAGGTTCAGTCCCAGCTCTGCCTGGTATGGAGCCAACCCTCTCTCGTCCCCCACCAGTGCCCTCGGCCCCAGGCTGTTGGGTGTTATGGGGTGTCTCTCCCATCCCCCGGCCGTGCCCTCAGCATTTGTNAGTGTCCAGCCCATCACAGCAAACCAGGTTCAGTCCCAGCTCTGCCTGGTTTGGAGCCAACCCTGCCCTCGGCGCCAGGCTGTTGGGTGTTATGGGGTGTCTCTCCCATCCCCCGGCCGTGCCCTCAGCATTTGTCCTTCTTGAATTTCATCCTATTTACTTCAGTCCGTTATGCGGAGGGGTGCTGGACTGGTGGCCGGAGGAAATGGGGTGCGTCCCCCATTCCTGACTGCTGCGACAGCCTCTTGGGGGTGGGGGCAGCGGGGCCCAGCCTAGAGCATCCCTTGCGTAGGCCTCCGTACAGCACCGGAATCGGGTGGGCTCCATCCCGCTTCCCCCCCCCCCCCGGCTCTCCCAACTCAGCTCAGCATCCGGCTGAATTTCTCACCATGCAATTTCTCATGCAGCCCCCCCTAAACCTCACTAGGGGTCCTAAGTCAGGGCATCTGCCTTGGGGCTCCAGCGGCCACGGCCTGGGAGAGTTAGCGGTGAACACGGCTGCCGCCCGGCTGCCCTGCAGAATTCCCAGCCGTGCGGTTTACCCTGCGCCCGGAGAGCGGAGACAGGAACTCAGACAGCTCTGGCTACAGCTGCGCACCCAGAGGCCTGGCTGTTGCCCAGCTGGTGGCAAACCTTCTCCCCACAGGATGATCCGCCCTTGACCCCAAAGCGCAGCTCGCCCCGCTGGGAAAGTCACACGCTGTCTTCCCACAGCCTGACTCACCCTTCGGGAGAGGAAAGGGCAGGAGGGAGGTCAGGCTGAGGCTTATAGTGCGGCGACTGGGCCGGACCCAGCGTCTGTTACTCATGTGAGTCATCCCAAGTGTGCAGGAGCAGGAATAGAGGGCCCGATCCAAACCCCGGTGAGCCTGATTCCAGTGGGTTTGGATCAGGCCTGTAGGATCTTGCCAACTGCCCGTGCTGCTAGCCCTGCCCAGGATCTGAGAGCCCAGCTGCCTGTCCCAGCGTCCCCAGCAATAACGCTTCGGCTGGAGGCTTGCCGCGGATGATACTGTGCACAGCAGCCCTTGCTGTCCCATCGCTGCCCAGGGCTGGGCAATAAAAGGAGACGGGTCTCAGAGACGCGGAGGGAGAAAGTCCAGTGGCTGAGAAGGAGCCACGACGGGCCCTCTCAACAACTACAGACTCCAAGGCAACGGGCAGAACCGCAGGGACAGGAGCCTTGCTGCTCCCCGGAACGGCACCGTCCCCTCATGAGCGAAGTGAGCCGCACACCCAGGGCAGTGAGGCCCCGAGCCAGCCAGGAGCTCTGGACGCTGCCTAGAAGTGGGGAGGCCACCGGCACCTGGACCGTTGCCCTGACCCCCCCCACTCCACCCCTCCCTTCTGAGGCCCACCTATGCTCCGCCCTTTCCCCGTGGCCCCACCCCAACTCAGCCTCTTCCCCCAAGGCCCCGCCCTCATTCGGTCTTTCCCCACCCCCACTCTGCCTCTTCCCCAGAGGCCGCACCCACCGCTCACTCCTCTCCGCCCCCTCTCCACCCCGTTGCTTGCCTTTAGGGCAGGAAAAAAGTGATGGGGTCATGGCCCCCTGGACCCTCTGGTTCAGGTGCCCCGGTACCAGGTCTGGTGTCCGCACTTTAAAAAGGATGTTGCAACACTGGGGAACGACACAGAAAAGCAACACAAAAACCGTTCGAGGGCTGGAGAAAATGCCTGACAGTGGGAGACTTAACGTGATCTGTTTAGCTTCTCAAAAAGAAGGTGGAGGCGGGACTGGATGACAGGACATATGGACCTACACAGGGAGGAAATACTGGGCACTAATCTAATCTAGCAGAGACAGGCCCAACAAGACCCAACGGCTGGGAGCTGAAGCCAGCCAAATTCCCATTAGAAAGAAGGCACCAGTTCTGAACAGAGCGGGTGATTAACCATTGGGACAGCCCCCTGCCCCGGGGAAGTGGCGGATTCTCCATCTCTTGATGTCCTCAAATCCGGGCTCGGGGTCTGTTTACACTACAAGCGCTCCGCTGGGGCACTGTGGTGCCGGAAGGGGGGTTTCCGTCCCTGTAGTAAATCTACCCCCTTGTGAGAACTCTTCCATCGACCTAGCAGTGTCTGCACCAGGGCGTGGGGTCTCTCGGGGGTGTGAGTAGTGACGTCGTTAGATCAACCTAAGTTTTCAGTGTAGACCAGGCTTTGGATGCCTTTGTGTCGTCAAACACAACTCAGTGGGTCAACGCCGAGGTAACTGGGTGAAATTCTCCAGCCTGCGTTAGACAGGAGATCAGACCAGGTCCTCTAACGGTTCCTTCTGGCCTTAATATCTGTGACTCTCTGAATAAGCCCATGCCTAATTTTAAGATTGGGGATAGTCCCAGCGGGGAGTTCAATGGAAGCACTCACCTCCTTCAGGTTAGACACTTGCTCCGTGTTGGACTGGAGCATAAATACCTCCCACGTCCTGCCACACCCTGCTCCGACTTCCTGCCACACCTTGCTCCGACTTCCTGTCACACCTTGCTCCCTAGTCCTGCCACACCCTGCTCCGACGTCCTGCCACACCCTGCTCTGACTTCCTGCCCCTGGCTCTCTGCCAGGCCCCTTGCGACTTTTAGTTATGATTATTTTTAAAACCTCTTCCTCTTGTTGGAGGGGGTGAAATCCCATTAAGACAAACATTCAAAAAAAAAAAAAGAATCTTACTTTCAAATGAAATTTACGGGGGCGGGGGAGGAATCCAAGAACCAGGCAAACCTTCCCTTTGAAATCCTTCCCCGAAGGCTGTATGCAAAATTATGCAAATGAGCCAATTAGATGAGGGAGGGTCCCTGGGGCTAATAGCCCCAGGCCAGAACCAATCAGTGTTGGATTTCCGAGTTCAGAAGCAGATTGCTGCTGTTTTTCTCTATCTCTGTTAGTCTCATTAAAGCCAGGATGCGTTAGACACCCCAGCTAAAATCATCGCCGGGAGGCTTGGGGTAGGGGGAAGGTTTAGAGCCAGCAGAACGTGCCACCCCCCCCCCCGTTCTCTGCCCTGCGTGCCTTCCACCCTGGGTATTCCACAAGAGAGATTGAGTCTGCCCACATGCTCCTTGCAACCGTCCGAAATAGACCGGTGCTCTGAGCACATCATCTCCCCCTGCCAGTCCTGGAGCCGTCCACTTGCGGACTGTTATCTGGGTCAGCGCTGCTGTCTGCAGGCGTTCCCCGGCTTGGGATTAGCTGCATTTCCCCAGCTGAAGGGGAATCCCAGGAGCCCCGCAGCTTGGTAGACCCCTGAGCGGAGGGACGGGCGTGATTTCTGTGCCTCTCGTGAAGTCATCCCCTTTGGAACGAACCAGGGTGACACCAAGTTTCAAGGATTTATAAAGAAATTCCCCAGCGCCTTCTCCTGAGTTTTCTAGTTTTCTCAGCCCACTTCCACATACCGTGTTCCACCCACGGGCTATGTTACCCATCAACTCAGCGGTCCAGATCGTCACAGAGCGTCAAGCGTGGGCAGCAGGTGACCGCGCCGCTGGGGGAGGCTAGCCCTCGGCCCCTCCCTGCCTGATACCCTGCCCCTCCCCTTCCGCCCCCCCCTCCTCCACTGGAGCCCAGAGCCCACACACACACACACTGCGGCCACTGGCCACGGCGTGTCTCCGACCCCAGCGCTGGGCGAGCGGGTGGCAGGGCCGGAGCGCCCCCAGCCCTGGAGTGCCGGGCGGGTGGCACAGTCCCCCAGCCCTGGGTCTCGGCCCCAGAACAGCAGGAAGGGAACTGGAAGCAGGCGGGAGGAGGACCAGGGGGCGAAGCGTGGGCAGGGCTACACCAGGCTGTTTGGGGAGGCACAGCCTTCCCCTGTCTGTGCTCCTCGCCGCCCATGGCGTCCAGCATTGTCACGCCAGTGAAGTCAAGGGCGTGGGGCCAGTTTCCACCAGCTGAGGGTTCCTAGCTTTGGAGATTCCAGGCCAGAAGTGACCATGGTGGTGATCACCCAGGCCAGATCACTGCCCCGAAAGAATTCCAGCGTGAGCTAGAGCTGGCCTTTTAGAAAAACATCCCGTCTGGATTTCAAAATGGCCAGCGATGGAGAATTGACCCTAACCCTGTGTATTCTGCCGGAGCGGAGCGTAAACATTTCCAGCTACGTGCAGCCGGTGGAAGGCTGTCTGCCTCGTGGTTCTGCCGCTCTCCCGGCTGCAGGTCATAGTGATACTCAGCACTCCCCGGCCAACTTCTCAGTGGCCACACTCCTTGTCCAGTCACACCAGGCTGCGAAGCTGCTCTCAAACCACAATGGTGGCATTTAGCCCTGGCGTGAAGGGCTGCACAGGGTGCCGGAGAGCGATGAATCGAGCCCATAAGCCATAGATCTCAAAGGAGGGACAGTCTCATTTTATGGATGGGGAAACTGAGGCGCAGAGAGGTTAAAGTGAGGTGCCCAAGGTCACCCATCAGAGACAGAATAAAACCCAGGTGTCCAGCGTAGGGCTTGAGCCACTGGGCCATTTGCGAGAAACGCTTGTGTCTCAATGGGAAGACAAAGGACTGGCTTTCCCCAGCCTCTCACCCTCCCTCTGCAGCATGTGACCTCCCCCCCACCACCCCTCACTACAGCATGGAGGCTGTGGCACTGAAATCCAGGGGAGTTTCGCAGCTCCCTTCAACAGGAGCTGGGCCAATCTTTCATGTTTCTCTGGTGCTTTTCCTTCCCCAAGGGACCGCTGTGTTCACCACCGAAAAGCAGCTGCCTGTGGAGTAGCACGTAGCCACTTCTTTAGTAACCCAAAGTAGCAGGTTTAGGACAGGAAGTGGCAAAGAAAACGACAGTCTCCATGTGAAAGAGGAGGGGCAATTGAGGGAAGCCAAATGTCATTCCTCGGTTTGGGTTTTGGCCAGGACGTGCAAAGATCCCTTCCATCTCCTCTGGGCCGGCCGTTACGGCTTTGGGCATTAGAGACAGCTGATCCATCCTTCGGGGGACAGAACTTGCCTACGAGCTTCCCCCAACCTGGATACAATTGACTCGCCGACATCCTTTTAACGAGAGCTCCGCTGTGACGTGTGGCAGTTACTCGCCAATGCATCCAGAGGAATCAGGCCAAGTCACGCTCCTAACATGCAAGGTGTTTCAATGATCATTTCCGAGCAAAAGGCAAAGCACTGACGGATAGTCATTGCTGTCGCGTAAGTGAAAACACATGTCATTCTAGCTCCTTCTGCTCATCTGGCCACAAGCTCTCGTTGCTGCCGTATAGCTCTTGTGTTTGAAAAATGTACTGGCACGACGGGGACACCCCAAACTTTCACCCGGTCTCTGAACTGAGCCTTTTGAAATTAATGTTTGTATTATACTAGAACCTAAAGGTCCCAGCTGAGATCAGGGCCCCCATTGTGCTACGGGCTATACAGACCCAGAGAAGGGAAAGTCACTGGCCCAAAGAGCTTACATTCTAAATAGGCAAGATAGACACAGGGCGGGAGGGGAAACTGAGGCACGGAGCAGTGACGTGACTTGCCCAAGGTCACACGCAGAGTCTGTGGCAGAGCCAGGAACTGGATTCGAGTCGCCATGAAGAATGCACAGTGTGCGCGCCTCCATGAACTCAGTAGGCAGAGTTGTTACAAATTTCGAGGTGGGACCTACAGAAAAGGAACTGCCACCTTTTTGTCAATATCTATGTGAACAATTAAATTACGCTCTGTAATGAGCGCAGAGAGACGATCCAGCCTGTCCCAACACGTCAGAGCATATAACTGTGAGAGCCGGCCCAAGCTGGCACTCCAGATTTAAAGCCCTCAGGGTGTTCCGAGCTAGAGCTGTTTTCTGAGTTTCAGATCTAAGTGGATCCAGATCACCGGGAAAATCAAGGCTGGTGGAAAATTTTCCACCAGAGCTTTTATTTTCCGATGGACAATTGGGCTTTTAGCTAAACGAAAACGTTCAAGGAAGACGTCTGCTTTCCTCAACCATGTTTTGATTTTTAGTTGCAAAAATAATAAATGCAGAATTTGGGGAAGGATGTAAAAAAGAAAAAAAATGGTGTTTTCAACCAAAACTCAAAATTTTCTACTGGCAATTTTGAGAACATTTTTTTTTTTTTTTAATTTGTTGAAATTTTCCGTGCGGGGAAACCTCCCCATGCCCCACCTCTATTTTACAAGCAGCTCTAGGGAAAAGCCCATTTCTGCTTTGGTGGTGGTGGGGAATTGGAAGTTAGACCCTTCCCCTCACCTGGGGGACTCCACTTTCCAGCACTGCCCTGTGGGAAAGGGACCCCCGAAGGATGTAAGCTCCTGGGATCTGCTTTTCCAGCAGATGTGGCTCCCAGCCGGGCAATGAGGCTCCTTTTACCAGTGCCCCATGGTGAGCAGGGACAGGACCACACTGCCATTCACCCCAGAAGACCCCTCTTGGAACAGGACGGTGGCAGCCTGACCTCCCCTGACGAGGGAGCTGATCTTGCCAGATTTCCCCTGGTTTGGTTCCAAGTCCCAGTGCGAATTGGGGTTCAGCTGAAAATCTGCCCCGCCCATTCCTACGCTGGTGGGATCCAGCCCTGGGCATGGCTGGCTCAGCCCACCGCTGCCGGCTGAGCGGGTCTGCGAGGGCTGCATGCCAGCATGGTATAAATGCGGCTATTGTCCGGCTGCCCCTTTGTCCAGCGTTTGCAACGCCCTTCCAGCTGCAAGCGGGAGCTGGGAATTCGATCCCAGCCTCGCTGGAGGAGACTGTCCCTGCAGTCCGTCTGGCCAGATTGTTTCGTTGGGGCCCCGACCCAGCTCTCCAGACGGCAGCGTCCAGTCTCAGCAAGAGCTACTGAAACCTGTCGCCCCCGATTTCCCTCGTGGGAACGGGCGGGCGTGGAGGGATCCGAGGAGCGAATGAAAAGCCTGACTGTCTACCAGCGACTGGGTGGCCTGTGTGAATCGAGTGGGTGGTCTCACTCCATTTCCACATGGACAGGTGGCCACACAGCGCAGCTCAACACGCCCCTCCGTGGTTGGGACGAAGCAGCGGCATCCCAGGGCTGCCTTAGTTTGCACCAGTTTCAGGAAGAGGCAGTTCCGGGTAGGGAAGCTTACGCTGCCCCTGTTCCGGGGAGAGAAAGCTTCAACCCTGCATACTCCCCTTTCACCAATGCTTAGCCCCCAATTCAGCAAAGCACATAAGCACCTGCTTATCTTGAAGCAGGTTCTGAAATCCCACTGAAGTTGTTTTAAGCATGTGCTTGGCAAAGCAAGGGCTTAAATGCATGGCTGAATCGAGGCGTAAACCCCATGTTATGTATATTTTAGAAATAAGGGAAGAAGATCCAACCGGGAATTTCTAATAAAAATCAAGGACTCCTTTTCCAAAAAGATGGCAGGGGAGAGAGCGGAAAGTCAGGGCCGGTTACTCTCAGACTCACTAGCATTTTATTAACGGTCTCGCTTCACGTTCAGGTCCTGTTTATTAATGGCTTATAAAGAGTTAATCAGGGATGACTTGTCGTTATCAGCGTGTTTCAGACGGGAGTAGTATGTAAGCAGCTCAGCGGCAGCTGCTATCGATGTTTATAATGCATAACAAGTGGCCTGCCGGACTCCTTAACAATCGACGAACCAGTTATGAAACCCCTTTAGTCGCTCTTTGTGAGCTATGGACCAGTGGGCCTTGATTACCAAACGTGACCTGTTTGCCTGGGAAAACGCCCCACTTTGGTGGGAGACTAAGCGGAGAGAGAGCTGGTGGACGGGTAATATCATCCCTCTGGAGCTGGTGGGCGGTGGGCACTGGTGCCTGACCCCACAGAGTTCTCCTCAGATCCATGACAGATGTTGCACCGAATCAATCGCACAGCTGCCCTCTTTCTAGGGAGAGAGAGTCACAGTCCCCTTGCTTGCAGCCGGCAGGAAGGGCTTAGAGCTAAAGGATTGCGTAACAGGCAGGCCCTGCCCCTTTCCAGGGACAAGAGGTTTTTGGCCAGTCAGCCCTGTTCAGTTAACCCCTGGACAGGCTATAGGACCTAAAAGAAAGAGAGCTGAGCAGTGGAGAGCAGTAGGGGCGGCAGAAAGCAGGAAAGCTCCTGCAGGAGCCCCTGAGAGACCAGGGGAGACAGACCGCAGCCAGGAGAGCTGGCTAGAGAGGGGAGGGCCGACCGAGAACCAGGAGAAAATCAGCTGGGTCGAGGAATCATTTGGTTCTGCATTTTGTTTTGGTGAAGTACAGTTATATCTAAAGGACTCTGTTACCCCGGGAAGGGTTAAACACTTTAAGGAGACTTGACTCGGGGGGGGGGGGGGTGTCAAGCCACCGCTATGGCAGTAATAGGTCAAAGATGGCCAAAAGGGAAACTGAGGCAGAGCTGCTGCAATGCCCCATTATGCCACAAGGGTGGGCGTACCGGGACTGTGAGTGTTGTACAGATCACAGCAGGCTGAGACACTACACTGGGACTCCGGAAATCGTGCGGGGAGGGGGGTCATTCCTGGCTCTGCTACAGACTCCCTGGGTGACCTTGGGCAAGACTCTTAGCCACTCTGTGCCTCGGTTTCCCCACTGTAGAATGGGGATAACAGCTCTGCCCTGCCTCATAGTAGGGCTGTGAAGACAGACATGTTGAGACTGGGAGGTGTCGGAGGACAGCGTGCTCGTAAGGAGCTAAAATGCTAACCCTCAACTTCAGCTAAAGTGCGTACAGGTCGGAGAGCTGCCCTTTAAACCACCTCCTCCCCCACACATGGCAGTGCAAGTCACGTGGGAAGCATGTGGGATCCAGCATGAAGACATGTGAGCTGCACCAGCTCCACATGTGAAGCCTTTGTGGGAAAAAGCTCTGGGATACGCTCAGTGTACAGCTTGTGGGAGGCCTGGTGGAGGCTGGAGCTTCGGACCCCGCAGAAGGGCAATGAACCGGTGGCTTTTATCCCCTTCGAATCCCAGCTGGGCTTTGAGAAGCTTCTCATGAGGGGGTTTCCAGACTGCGGGATTCCACCCTCAAAGGGCCGACCTTTGGGGTTTCGAAAATGCTGAAATGGTTCATTTTGACATTTTCGGAGCAATTCATTTCAAAATGAAATTGTGTTTCAAACTGGCATTTTGGCTAGAAAATGGCATTTCAAATAAACCCAAGTGAATTTCTTGGGAGGGAGGGGAGGTTGTGTCAGCAAGAAAAAATGGGGGGAAAGTCAGTTTTAGTTCAAAACAAAATTATTTTCAGATTTTTCCTTTCAGCCACCAAACCAAAAAATCAATTATTTGCTCAGCTCTAATCTTCTATTCCATAAACTCAGGGCTCTCCCACTTGAATTTAAGGGTAATCTCCTCTAGCTGGCAGCAGTATTAAGACTTTTATCCTCCTTTCAGGCCTCCAGCAACCAGGGGGCGACATTATCACAAGCACTGGAGCAGTGGCTCACACACATCTACCTGTTCATTACCACTTCTGTCCAACAATGCTATGGGGGAGGGATCAAAGACAGATAGAGTAAAGACATAACACTCTTTCCATTCTACTAGTATCTTTGGCGGATGTTAAACAGCAGTTAAAAAGTTAGACCTAAAAGTTAAACAGCAGGTGCAGATAACTTGCATTCAAGAGTTTTAAAAGAGCTGGCTGAGGAGCTTGCTGGACCATTGATTTTCAATAAGTCTTGGAACACTGGGTTCCAGAAGACTGGGAGAAAGCTAATGGTGTGCCAATATTTAAAAGGGATAAACGGGGTGACCTAGATAATTCTATGTCTGTCAGTCTGACATTGACCCCAAGCAAGATAATGGAGCAGCCAAAATGGGACTTGATCAATAAAGATTAAAGGAGGGTAATATCATTCATGCCAATCAACATGGGTTTGTGTAAAGTAGATCCTGTCAAGCTAACTTGATATTTCTTTGCTGAGATAAGTTTGGCTGATAAAGGAGTCGATGTAATATACTTGGACTTCTATACAGCATTTGACTTGGTACTGCACAACATTTTGATTAAAAAACTAGAACGATATAAAATTAACCCGGCACACATTAAATGGATTAAAAATTGGCTAACTGATAGGTCTCCAACTGTAACTGTAAACTGGGAATCATCACTGAGTGGGTGTGTTTTTAGTGGGGTCCCGCAGGGATCCGGTCTTAGCCCGAGGCTCTTTAACATTTTTCTCAGTGACCTAGAAGAAAACATAAAACCGTCACCGATAAAGTTTGCAGACAACACAAAAACTGAGGCAGTGGTAAATAATGAAGAGGACAGGTCACTGATAAAGTGATCTGGATCGCTTTGTTAGCTGGGCACGAGCAAACAATATGCGTTGTAACATGGCTAAATGTAAATGGCTACATCCAGGAACAAAGAATGTAGCCATTTAAGTATGTAGGCCATACTTACAGAATGGGGGACTCTGTCCTGGGAAGCAGTGACACTGAAAAAGATTTGGGGGTCGTGGTGGATAATCAGCTGAACATGAGCTCTCAGTGCGACGCTGGGGCGAAAAGGGCTAATGCGATCTTTGGATGCATGAACAGGGGAATCGCAGCAGAGAGGTTATTTTACCTCTGTACTAGGTGCAATCGCTGCTGAAATCCTGTGTCCAGTTCTGGTGTCCACAATTCAGGAAAGATGTTGATAAATTGGAGAGGGGTCAGAGAAGGACCATGAGAATCGTTAAAGGATTGGAAAACCAACCTGCCTTACTGCGATAACTCAAGGAGCTCGGGGTAGTTAGCTTCACAAAGAGAACGGTAAGGGGTGTGACTTGATCACAATTTATAAATACCTGCATAGGGAACAAATATTTAATGACAGGCTCTTCACTCTAGCGGAGAAAGTTATAACTGGATCCAATGGCTGGAAGTTCAAGCTACACAAAATCAGACTAGAAATAAGGCGTAAATTTTAAACAGTGCGGGTAATTAACCATGGGAACAATTTACCAAGGGTTGTGGGGGATTCTCCACCACTGACAATTTTTCAAGGAAGATTGGATGGTTCTCTAAAAGCTCTGCTCTAGGAGTTATTTTGGGACGTTCTCTGGCCTGCGTTATACAGGGGGTCGGACTAGCTGATCACGATGGTCTCTGCTGGCCCTGGAATCGGTGAATCTATGCAAACACGAGCCCTCCTCTGTGTCGCAATTTGCCGCTGCTGGGATATTAAGGGACGGTTTTGGTTTGGCTAGTCAAATCACAGGTAAAATGAGACCCTGGCCACTCTTGGTTCAGACGAGGTAGAGAAATTACTGTGAGTGTGAGTTCAACTGAGAAAATTCGAGCTTGTGCACAAAATGACCACCCAGAGGAGGAGGATAAATAATTGCTACCCATTATTCCAGCATCAGGAGACCTGGTCAAAACAGCTGCTTAGAACCGAGGGAGGCATAATTGCTACCTAGTCACGGTCTCATGGAAAGACAAAGATCTATTCACTACAGGTGCCCTCCCCATCCCCCCACACGAGAGGGTTTAACTATCCAGGGGATTTACAGGACTTGCTCTTCCCTAAGAGAGCGAGTGAGTATAGAGAAACTGGGAGTCAGTGGCTCTGCAGAGAATGTTTTCATCTAAATGGGCACGAGAGGAGGTTGTGTGACCCAGCGGGCAGGGAGTTGGACTGGGAGTCAGGAGATCTGGCTTCTGTTCCTAGCTCTGCCACTGGCTGCTGGGTGTCCTTGAGCAAATCACTTTGCTGAAGTTCCGCTTCCCCTTTGGCTGTCCCTGGCAAGCTCTTTGGGGGAGGGGCTGCCTCTCACCAGATGTGTCTGTAAAACGCCCAGCACCGCAGGGTGCCGGCTCTCAGGTGGGCACCCCAGGGATATTAGTAAAGAGACAGGTTCCCCCCAGCCGCTTTCAGCAGTGTCAGTTACATGGCAGCTGTAGCGGTGATTCCCAGCTGGGATGGACACCCGCACAGTAGCTCCGATTGAGCTAGCATGCTAAAAATAGAAGTGGCGCCGCGGCGAGGCAGGCAGCCGGTCGGCTAGCCCCCCCGAGTACGTACCTGGGGTCCTGGGGAGGGTTGTACTTGGGGCGGGTAGCGCATCACGCTGCTTCTGTTTGTAGCATGCTAGCTCGATCCAAGCGACGTCCGGGGGAGATGGAAATTACACCTCTGGCTCGAGTAGAGATTGACCCTTCGGCTTTGAAGGGCTGGGAGTGGCCGGTGTGGCCATCAGCCGGATGGCTGGCACAGGTCTGTGTTGCTGTGTGCTGGATGACTCATTCCATGTCGTCTGGGCTACACTGGGGAGAGGTGCTTCACTATGGAAGAAGAACTCTGAGGACTTAAATCTCTCCCGGCCGCATCTGTAAGATGGGGATAATAATACCTTGTCTGCCAGGAGCCTGGAAGGGCTTAGTTATTATTTGTACAGTGCTTGGAGATCCTCAGATCAAAAGGGCTATAGAAGCGCAGAATATTTTAAATGTTGATCTTTAACTGCCCCCTGGGAAGCGTTCATGCTGCAACACAAAAAGATGCCACAATAGTGTCTTAAGAAAGGCAGGGAGAAAAAAAACAGCAATTTCCTTGTCTCTCTTGCTTGCTCATTAGGTCTCTCTCCTCTGCCCTTTGTGGATGCACTAGGAGCTGAGAGTTAACAAGCTTTGCAATAAACCCTGGCCTCCTAGACAGCCTCCATTAAGATGGGCGAAAAATGGCTCCTTTGTTCAGAGCTCTCATCTAGGGTGACCAGACAGCAAATGTGAAAAATCGGGACGGGGATTTTTCACATTTGCTGTATATAAGAAAAAGACCCCAAAATTCAGGACTGTTCCTATAAAATCGGGACATCTGGTCACCCTACTCTCATCAGAGAGTCGAGTCTCTGTCTTTAAACACCTCTGCCTAGCTTGTCTCCCCTCATGAAAACGGACAATGACAAATGGCGTTAGACCGAAGCAGAGAAATATGCCCCACAATGGCTCGGAAAAGCCATAGAGGTCCTCCTTGCCTGCGCCTGCCAGCTCTGCTCCCACATCGCTGGGTGAATGCAGAGCCCCACAGAACCATTAACTGCGTCTCCACATGGTGTCGCTGTCCAGATTCAAACCTCGGGGGGGCTCGGCGCCTGGGTTTTCATGATACAAATGGGGGATAGTTGGGAAGCTGGCGTCAAGGCCCAGAGTCAAAGTTCCCCCAAGTTGTGATGTGCTCAGGGCTGGGGTTTTGGATGGGGTTTAGCGCTTGGGTCACCACTTGTATGGAACATCCAGTCCCCTGATTTGCAGGCACATGGGATGCTTCTCAAAACCCCAAACAGAGCAGCACGGGAACCGGAATTTCCATTTCACGGGAAGTTCCAACATTTTGACGTTTGTTTTTTGTCATGGAACAAAGTGTCAAATTTCAGAAGTTTTCCGTGAAGTGAATTTGGGGGGTTGAGGGGGAAGTGAATTGGGGGGGGAGGGGAAGGGGGAGAAAGTGCCATTTCAGGTCATTCAAAACGTTTGGTTTCAACTTTTTAAATTTGATATTATACTGTTGCTCCTTTTTGACCTGAGCAGCTAGTCAGAGTTCAGGGCCCTGGGGATGTTCCAGCTGGAAATAGAAACTGATGGCGGCTGGGATTTTCTTGGACGCAGTCTTGTTTCTTTACAAAGAAGGAACAAAACTCTACGTCTCTGAACATAGAAGGACCCAAGAACAAAAGGAGCAGTTTCTGAGCTAACATCCCCCATAGTTTTTTAGTCAACATCAGACCCAAAAATGCTCCCTGGCTTTTTCCAAGGTCACACTGCACTTACAGGCTGCTGCTTGGCTTTCTTGCCTCTCCATCTCTCTGTTCTTATCTGTTCCCAGTTTTTTTTCTCTCTCTCTCTCTGTCTCACACACACACCCTCCCTACCCAAAACAATACTCAGCCGAAAGCTCCTGGATGGGTTCACCTATACCTTTTGTTTTAGATGGGGGCATATGCTTACAGTGACGTTAATTAAAGGGTGAATTCACACCTATCAATCTCAATGTGATTTTAATTCAACTCATAACAAGGTTGCTCACAGCTTGTAACATCATTATAATTGATAATAAAAAAAGAAAAATACATTGCCAAAGGAAAATTCATAGAATCATAGAAGATTAGGGTTGGAAAAGACCTCAGGAGGTCATCTAGTCCAACCCCCTGCTCAAAGCAGGACCAACATCAGCTAAATCATTCCAGCCAGGGCTTTGTCAAGCCGGGCCCTAAAAACCTCTAAGGATGGAGATTCCACCACCTCCCTAGGTAAATCATTCCAGTGCTTCACCACCCTCCTAGTGAAACAGTGTTTCCTAATATCCAACCTAGCCCTCCCCCACTGTAACTTGAGACCATTGCTCCTTGTTCTGTCATCTGGTACCACTGAGAACAGCCGAGCTCCATCCTCTTTGGAACCCCCCTTCAGGTAGTTGAAGGCTGTTATCAAATCCCCCCTCATTCTGTCTAGAAGAGCAGCAGAAAGAGCTGGGAAGGGTCAGAGGAGTGGGGTACAGATGTCCTGGGGAGAAACTGCGTTTTATAACCTGGCTCCAGCCCTGGTGCAAATACCCATCACATGACACCAGTGGTGCCCCAAACAGCTACCACCCTCCAGCGCATCCAATTAATAACACCTGCAGAGTTTCTGCTTGCAGATCTGTGCACTAAGATGGCAATAGAAGCACTGCTAAGGGTTATTACCATGGCATTTGTAGCTGGTACATTTCCATTTCTTCCAATCATCGTCATCCTAGGGAAAATCACCGTGATATGCCCCAGCCTTTTGCTCCTGGGAATGCAGCACAAACCCAGCATACGCCTTGCTCTGTGTCACACTTGGCCAAGGCAGGTTGCTGCCCCTGGCTGACTTTGTTACGAGTCTGTTTTCTCACGGGCCTAGCCACTGGGTTTGAACCTGCCGTTCCCCCGGGGGAGTCGCTCCGAGGTTCACGGTCAGGCTTGTGGTCAGCACTGACTATGAGGTAGTGTCTCCAATTGCTGGGTTAGAGGTTTCGCTTCTGGCATTGTTCAGCGTGGTTTTCTATCTGGTCACGAAGCCAAGCGTGAAGTGAAGGCCTCTTTTGTCTCCTGTAAATAAGGGACCGGCCAGGGTTTTCTTTCAAGTGCCTCACGGTGGCCCTGTATAGAAGAAGCCAGGAACGGGGCACTCGCACCACTGACCAAAACGTGACCTGGAGCCTAGACCAAAACTTGGTCGAGGCTCAGTGAAAGTGGGGGTCACCTCTCCCCATTGTGTGAGGTGAAGATTGGAGGACGAGTGCTGCCGATGGCTGGGTCGGCCGCCTGCCGTCCTGAGGGCCAGGAAAACACCAGCTACAGAGGATTAGTGTTTGCAATGGAACTGAAGTCCCAGGCCCAGCCGGTGAGCAGCCTGAAGGGCTGGATCTCAGTCACCCCTCTTGGGGAATGAACAGCAGGCCAAGTTGTGGGTTCGACTCCTGTGACAGAATGTCCCCATTAGAGTGGGGGGAGGGATAGCTCAGTGGTTTGAGCATCGGTCTGCTAAACCCAGGGTTGTGAGTTCAATCCTTGAGGGGGGCCATTTAGGGAACTGCGGTAAAATCTGTCTGGGGATTGGTCCTGCTTTGAGCAGGGGGTTGGACTAGATGACCTCCTGACATCCCCTCCAACCCTCATATTCTATGACAGGGTGAGAGGGGCCTAGGGTAGCTCCTGACTCTAGTTAGGGGCCAGGTTATGGATAATTCCAGCTGGGGTTTCTTGGTCTTTGTAGTAACTCGTCTTTCGAGCTCCGCTCATTTCTTTATTTTCCTGCTCACATCTGAATATAGCCCTCTCCCATCGCAACTGCCCTTAATCCTTGTATCTGCCCCTGGAAAGCCTCTGAAGAGGGATCCAGAAAGATGACCCGCCAGGAGTGGCAGAAGGTCCTTAAAAGTGTGTGTGTGGGGGTGGCCCCCTGACCTCCCCCTGCCCCGTTCCAGTACCTCTGTGATCTGTAGTCCCAGGGCTTGATTGACACTGGTTTGACATCCCCTGAGCTCCACTGAGCTCAGCAGAGTCACTCCTGATTTGCATCAGGCTTATGTGAACCAGAGTCAGGCCCTAATGCTTAAAACAAGGGTCATTTGATGTAAGGGGATAACCGCAACGATTTAGCTCTCTATGGAAAGAGCCAGCCCCAGTTTGCACTGTGTCAGGCTCTCCGGGTGGGAGTTAAAGCTCTCCCCAGTGGGTTTACTGCCCTTTTTTCAGGCCAGGTTTCAGACAGACAAATTGACACCCAAGCAATGAGTCCTGTGGCATGTGAAGTTTCCTGCATGAACAATTTGTGTGTCCCCCCAACCCCCACCCCATTGCGGGTCTTTGTCGCACAATGGGGCCTTGGCAGGTTCAGAGGTACAAGTGGCCTGTACACGAGTCTGGTAGGTCCCCAGAGCTGCAGAGGCCAGTGAAGGCTGCTTCCGGGGAAAACTGGCATTCCCAACCCTGTGCTCCGCACTACCCAATCGTTACAGTCCCTGCCATGAACATCTTCAATCTCAGCCAGGAAGTGGAGGAGCTGGGGGTGCATCAGGAAGCCCCTTTTGGGTTATAATTTGGTGGTGGTGTGTTGACGTCCAGTGAGCATCATGGAACAAGAAGGGTGGAGGTTGGGTGAACTCTAAGGGGGACATTCTGTGCGGGGACAGCCCGGAGAAAGGCGCGGAGACGGGAGTGGGGGAAGGACACAAATGGACACCGGAGGTGGGGGTGTTGGCAGAGCGGTGGTAGCAGGCAGCAGGAGCTTTGTCTGATGTGATCCTGGGGGCAGGGTAAGCTTCGTTGTGTGGATTGTGCCGGAGGTGTGACTCTTGTGCAGAGCATGGTGCTCATTCCCGGATTCGTTCCTTGTCTACATGCGCACGGCTTTGCTGGTAGAGTCACACCGGTGTAGCTACACCAGCAAACCCTCCTAGTGGAGACGCAGTTTGTACCAGCAAAAGAGTTCCCTTGTCATTATAGCTTATACCATTTCCCCAGACAAAATAAGCTATACCCTCAAAAGGTCTTTGTCCAGTAGAACTGCACCTACACTAGAGATTTGGCCAGCATGGCTGTCAGCTAGGATGGTGGGGTTTTTTCACTTCTAACCAACATAGCTATGGCATAGACCAGCATCATGCCACATATCTGTGGATGGCTCTCCTGCGAATACAGCAAAGGCCTTTGTCGAGGATGATGGGGAAAAGACAAGGGCACTGCACCCACTGCATACCCCTAGGAGCACAGCAGCTGGCTTTCTGCTGGGACACTCAGAAAAATCTCCATTCACAGTGGAGTCACCAGCGTCAAAGGGTTTCAGCCGGAGCTGCCTTTACTCACGCCGCCACGCACAAAGTGAGAAATGCTCTGGGACTTTTATCCAAAATGGTCCAGTGTTTCCAGTTGTCCTTATCTGCTATAACTCAGGGTAGGCTGATGGGACAAAGGGAGTGTGCTTCAGTGGTTAGAGCAGAGGACTTGGAGACAGGACTCCCGTGTTTCCTTTCTTGGCCGGTGAACTTGGGTCAAGTCACGTTAACCGCTCTGGGCCTCAGTTTCCCCACCGGCGAAACCAAGGCTTTTGGCCGAAGAGCGCACAGCGGAGACGAAATCAGCGTTCGATGTAAGTGAGTCGTTGGTGCACAGACTCGCCGGGATGGGACAAGTGCATCCTGTGTGTCAGTCTGCGGGGCTGAATGGAGTCACGCTAGCGGTAAATGTTCCCTGGTAACACGGCACATTCCAAACAGCTGCTGGGCGTTTTCCCTGAGAGGCCTCAAAACACGGAAATGCTCGTCCCAGTGCCTGGGATGCGGCGTCTGTGCTGACACTTAACCCAGCGAATTAGCAGAGGCCTCAGTCTGTGGTGCTAATAATGACCAGGAGTTATTAATACCACCCTGGCTCACACTCACCGCTGATCTTTCCCAGTCACCTTGGCCCGCACTCATGTAAGCAGCTGTCATGATGGCCCCGGCAGCCCGGCCTCTGGCACGCCGTGCACTGGAGAGGGGACCGAGCAACGGCGGGTTTCTAAGCAGCTGGATGATACGGTGACCCAGGTCTGAACACAAAAGCCAGCCCCAAGCCGCGGGCAGCCGGTCGGTCCAGGGACCTGGGCAAAGGAGTTCCAGACTGGGGAGGGAGCAAAGCTGCCCCGGGCAGCCGGTCGGTCCAGGGACCTGTGCAAAGGAGTTCCAGACTGGGGAGGGAGCAAAGCTGCCCCAGGCAGCCGGTCGGCAGGACGGGCGGCTCTCTATTAGGGGTGGCTCTGGCGCCTGTTGGGAGCTGCAGCGGCGCGGTGCTGCGGATCCTGCTAGGGTGCCCACGGAGCTAGAATGAAACGTGTCTGTCCCCAGCCGGACTGGACGGAGCCCTCCCCCAGCCGGCAGCCCCTGCAGCATGGGGCTCGCTTTGATGGGAGATTTCGGCTAGTGGACCCAAGCGGTTCTGTAGCCTCTGGCTCCGTCCACCACCTGTGCAAGGTAGTCCAGAGACCGCCCAGGAAGCAGAATCCTCTCTGCACAGACATCACCCCGGCTCTTCTGCCACCGAGGTCTGCTACAGCCCCTGGTCGAAGGCTTTCTGAGCCGTTCCGCTGGCTGCTAAGCCTGCCCCTGTAGCACTTTGGACTGTGATTCAGTTTGGTCCCTGAGCAGGGCCGGGGCTGGCCGGCAGAACCAGTGGAGGAAATGTCGACAAACCCGCTTTCTGGCGGAAAACGCGGTTCGGTCAAACCCGAAACCCGTCGGGACGTTGCGTCGATTTCAGTGACATTTCAATTCGGGTAAAAACTGGGGAAAGGAGCATTCGGACAGGGTCCAAACTGTCCGAATGAACCGTTTAGATGTCTCGGTTTGAAACGCCTCTTGGTTCCGTTTGTTATTTTGCGCTGTATTACATACGATGAAACGCCAAAAGGCCCACTCAGCACACAACATTTCATTCATTTATTTTGTATTTGTTTTGGTCAAAACAAAACATTTTGATTAACCCGATTTTCCCCCTCCTCCAGCAAGCTCCCCAGGCCAGAGCTTGGCTGGGAGACCTCCAAGGAAAACCCACAATGCAGGAGTTCTACGGATTTAATTTTTGGTTGCTCTTTCCTCAGAACAAGAGGTGAAGCAATGTCCTTGTATAGCGCTGCTGTGCGGGCCTCCCCGGGTCCCTTGTGCTTGTTAAAGATCCTACTGGACGTGTCCCAGCACTGGCACCAGCATCCCAGACAAATCCCATTCACTTCCTTATAGTGTTATTTATACACTGCCGTGCCCAACTCCAGAGGCAGCTGCATTTCAGTGATTCCTGTATGTGTCATTTGTAAAGTGATTTGGGAGGATGCCGCTGTTATTAAAGCCCAATGCACAAACCAATCCAAACTTCTGAGCCATTCAATTCAAAACTCAATTTCAGCGTGTAACACCCTGGTGGTAATTCAGCAGCGACTCTTCTTTTCAAAGGGGCACGTTTGAGGACACAGGGAAAATAATTGGATGTTCCATGGTTTGTGATGTGCTTGTCTCTTCTAATTGCCAGTGTTTACTTTTAGGCAGGTTACGGGCTTCTCTCTGAGGAGGAAGAATCAGCTTTCGTGGATGGTGTTTTGTTTTGCTTTGAATCGTTTTCCGTGAATTACAGCATATTGAAAACTGGCCTTCTCCTTCAGAGGATTGTTGTGGGTCCACGCCCCATTATGCTAGGTGCTGTACAGATATACAGTATGAGAGCATCCCGGTCTCAAAGAGCTTTCAGTCTAAACAGACAAGCCATAAGGGGAGAAAGGCTAGGCTCATTGAAGCCAGTGGGAGTTTTGCCATTGATGACAGTGGGTCAGGATTTCCCCCAACAGGTGGATGAGACAAAGAAGGGCTTGGCAGGGACGGAGTAGGATGGGGTAGCAAAAAATAATAGGATGCTTTAGCCCAGGCCAGCCGTGAGTACCATTGTTGTCTCCAGTGATTGCCGTGCGTATCTCAACCGTGAGGATTGGTCCGTTTCAGCCTCGGTGCGGGATCCCTCCAGACCATGAAGGGTTTTGCTCTGGGGCAGACATTTCCCCCCAGCTCGCCTGTATCTTTGGCCTATGGGAGTGACATTCTTCCTCCGCTCCCCTTCCAGATGCAGCAGCTGTAGACACGGACCCGTTTGACGGGCAGACGTTGGCTGAGGCACTGAAGTGGTACCTCCACGAGCTCCCGTGCCCTGTGATCCACCCCGCAATCTACAGCGAATTAGTCTACACTGCTCAAGGTAATCACCCCGTTTGCTTTGCCTGGTGGCTTTATGGGTGGTGGGATTCTTCAAGCTTCAAGAAGGCTTGGTAAAGGGGCCATCACTGCGTCTCGTGATCAGTCGCTGGTGCTACTGAATAGAACTCGGTCTGGAGTGACCGGTGGGGTCCACATCTGGATCCAGACTGGGCTTAGGTTGAAGGGCTGGAGTTCAGGCGTGTGGTTAAGCCAGGGCTAGGGCTCCGGTTAGCCGGCGTCAGACTTCCTCTAGCTTCTCTAGCGGAGGGTGGATTTCAGGCAAGCGTGGGGGAAATCTCATGAGATCACTTGTTCCCATGAGATTTCCACTATGCTCTGCTGCATCTAATATCGGCCCCTCTGGTTTAGGATCCCCCCTGATCCCAAAGAGTTAAGAACATAAGAATGGCCCTAATGGGTCAGACCAAAGGTCCATCTAGCCCAGTCTCCTGTCTTCCGCCAGTGGCCAATGCCAGGTGCCCCAGAGGGAATGAACAGAACAGGGAATCATCAAGTGATCCATCCCCTGTCGCCCATTCCCAGCTTCTGGCAAACAGAGACTAGGGACACCATCCCTGCCCATCCTGGCGAATAGCCATTGATGGACCTAGCCTCCATGAATGTATCTAGTTCTTTTTTGAACCCTGTTATGGTCTTGGCCTTCACAACATCCTCTGGCAAGGAGTTCCACAGGTTGACTGTGCGTTGTGTGAAGAAATACTTCCTTTTATTTGTTTTAAAGTTAGGGGTGGGCTTGCATCTGGAGGTTCCCTGAAATGTATAGCAGATTCCACCCACGTAGAAGGGGCAGCAATGCGTCTCCAGGTAATGCTCTTCAGGGGAAATTTCCTTCGTAGGATTCCTTCTCTCTTTCTACACTTGAGAAAAACACAGTGATGTATTTTAATGACCCCAAGAGGTTGGGATAAAGGCTTACCGTCTCCTCCCAAACACAGCGGCACCCCCTCCCATCCCACTGGGATAATAGATCAGGAAAGATGCCCCTCACTGAATCACCCTTGCTTCTACCTGGTGGGCATCTCACAGTTCGTTAGAGGTCTCCCTCTAAAGAGCCTAATAAACCCAGCTGATTGAAGTCAATCTTGCTTAGCGTGTGATAGCTGACAAGGATCTGGGATGAGGTGCCGTGGCTTCAGGGTAGGCTGCATTGCAAGGGTTTCTGTACCAGTAAATTCTCCCGATGTAATCCCTCCTCAGCAGTAGAGTTTAGAGGCCCCATCTGAGATCGGGTCCCCCTTGGGCTAAGCCCTCTACATCCCCAGAGGACATATACCGAGAGCCCTGGTAGACCGTCCCTGCCCTGGAGAGGTTACAATCTAAAGAGACGAGACAGACAAATGGTGACCAAAGGGGAGTAGTAGTATCCCCGTTTCAAAGGAAGTTCAGGGAAACTAAGTGACTTGCCCGGGGTCACCCTGGAAAAGCAAGGAAGTGAACCCCGACCACCCGACTCCCGTTCGTTTTCCCGTTCCCAGTTACGGCTTTCGGCCTCTGGCCGCTCCAGTTTCCTTGAGCTGTGGCTTCTTGTTAGCCGACACTCCGAAGAAGCTGAATCTCGCAATGAGCAGAACACGTTGCTTCCCCCGTCCTCCCTTCCTAACAGGCATCATCAGGCTTTGTCCCTGTCTCCCAGTCCATAATAATCCCTTCAAGCGGCTATTCGTAATGATCCAACTGCCGGGGATGGATGGAGCACGTGGAAACCCCCACCCTAAGTGTTCGATCAAGGTCAAGAAATCGATCGCCATTAAAAGCGACGTCCCCGCCACCCCTCCCTGCCTCATCCATCATTTGCGACCTCTCGACCCGCGGACGTGGAAGAGCCTTTAGGGAAAAGCACGCACCTCCCCGGAGCCCGTTGTCCCTGCTGTGTCCATCACTGGGATGACATCGGGAGATGGACACAACGGGCAGGGGCCTGCTGGTAAAACATTAAATAGCCACGGAGAGCCCTTCACCAGAAGCAGCGTCGGAGATTCGTTCCTCAGTCCTGTGCGGGTGCCCTTCCTTATTGCGGCCAGTCTGGGAAAGGGAATAGACTCGGAGCCCGGTGCAAAGGTGCTACTTGCTATTGGCCTCGCTGCTTAGTTACAGCTGTCGTTGAGATTTAGAGGTACTAACGGGCCAAATCCACCCCTGCTGTCCGTGGAGTTACCCCAGGGATGACTGTGGCCACCTTTCATCCCAAAGGAGCCCAGCGTGCTTGTAGCAATGCGCAGACTCACCCAGCGGCGCCTCCTGCTGGTCGTCTCAGGGAATTAGCTCTCCAGCCTCCGGAGCGTCCCCTGCTGGCCGGTGTCGCGCTACCACTGGCCCCCCCGTGTCCCTCCCGGATCCCGGGTGACCCTTTCGCTGGGTGCTGCCCCCTGGCAGTACCCCCACTGTTTCTCCGGGTCTCCCCACTCAGGGGAACCCCCACCCACTACCCCCACCTCGCCTCGGTCATAGGCTACTGCCAGTCACCAACTCGCCCCCGCGCCCTGGGGCCACTCATCACCGGCAAGGTTGGGTCTGGACTTGCTGCCCCTCTCTGCAACCCAGTGCCTCTCTAGGGCCTCAGACAAGGCCCTGCAGCCTGGGGAGTTGCCAGCCTGGAGCTCCCCAGCCCCTCTGGCCTTTCCCCAGCCCTGCCTCACTCTAGGCACTCTGAGCTTCCCAGCAGCCAGGCTTTCCTTCCCCGCCTCAGCCCTGTCCCAGGGCTGGCTTTAACCCTTTCTGGGCCAGAGCGGGTGACCACCCCGCTACAGTGCTATCCCAACAGAGATCGACAAATTACATCTCGGGATCACTTCGCACGCGGCTGAAATGCAGCCACCTCTGGGGCGGGACAGCAGGCAGGCAGAATGCACTCCAGTTTAGGGCAGGGAGCAAACGCTGCGTGGCCATTTAGGAAAGGGCAGTGACAAAACAAGCACCAATCCAAACCACTGCCGTGATTTTTGTCTTGTTTCCCTTCCCCGTTGCATCGTCTGTTGCCCAAGGCAGGCCTCAGTGCCGCAAACCCTCCCTCCCGGGACTAGTCCCATTCGAGTCAGGCGGACAGGCTATTCGCATAAGGAAGGTGTTTTCAGAATCAGGGCCTCCGACCGTAAAGTCTGCAAGGCAGCGACTGAGCGGCCAATCTGCAGCTGGTGTCAGCTGCTGTAGCTCCATTAAAGTCTCGCGAGCTAGGAGAGTGGACACCAGCTCCAGCCGGGTGCCTTTACCGCTGAAAAGCAGCAAGAGATCGTCACTAATAACAGAAATGATCGTTCTAAAACTAACCGGCACAAACCACGCCTGGCCTGCTCCATCCAAAGCCTCATGGGGACACTTCCAGTAGGATTTTCAGCTAGTTTTTTTTTTCCCCCCTTCCTTTTTAATCTCAATTGAAAAGAAAGGGTTAAAGGAAACTGAAAGCTTCTTGAGGAATCAGGCACATATGGTATCTCCCCTGCCCTTCATCCACCAGCCCTGTCCCCCACACACAACTCCCTCCGAAACAGCCACGACTTTAGCATTACTAACAATTGCAGCCACTGTAGAGGAGCCATGCGCGCTGCCCAGCCGCTTTTCACAGACATTCGGTAAATGCAAGGGGGCCAACGGTTCTCAGTAGACAGGTCAGTTGTTTGGCTGTGGGTTTTTTGAGTCTCCTGGGTCAATCGAGCCGTCAAGCTGAGAACACGGGAGAGGCCCTCATCAGCTGCAGAGCAAAGAGGAAAGCTGGTGACGGGGGGAAATTGGGTCCTCCGCTGATGACCCAACTTGTAGCAGAGTGCCATGGGTCAGGCCGTGATGTTCAGCTCTGAATCTGAGCTCCCTCGGAGGCAGGGAGATTTTCAGACCTGCAGAATCAGATAGTTCATTCCCCAGGAAGCCTTGGGCTCCTCGAACTTCAGGAAATCCCATCCTTCCCCGGGGCTAGCCACACACTCCAGTGCAGAGAATCGCAGGCCCCATGCCAGCTGCTGGAGTGTCTCAGGTAGGCACGGTGCTTTCCAGAGGGACAGGACATGCTCCCTCCTGGATCTGGGGCTGCTGATGGAGAGGGGGGCATTGCCATCTCTGGGATATCCAGGCCCGCTCGCTCCTTGTGCAGTGCGAGCATACCAGGCCTGCAACTGAGTCCTCAAACAGACACCCTAGTCGAGGAGGGGGATTGAACCCAGGGACTTCACCACTGGAAATCACAGGCTCGCCCACTCGCACCAAGGAAGAGCTCTCTCTGCAGTGGGGAAGTAGCAGGCTGCTGTTGTCCATAGGCCCAGCCACTAAGAGGAGACATGAGCACACACCGCAGGCCAGTGGAGAACGCAAGGACTGAAATTGTGCAGCAGCACAATGGGCGAGGAAAGGCCCCTTGCTCCCTTACCCTGTTTTCCCCTCCTGCAGATCCTTGCAGAAACCAGCCCAGCTGAGCTATGCGCACAGAGGAATTCAGGAGTCTGGTGGTGCTTCTCCGGCAGGCAGTGGTAGAATTCCTAAATAATCCTCTCCCATGACATGAATCATAACAAACAAGCTCTCCGCATACCGGGGCCGAGGCATTTCACAATCCCCCAGCATCTGAGTGCTGCTTCTTTGGATTGTGCACAACCGTCAACCAAGCCAAACACCACAAATTTCCACCCAGCAGCAAAGAATCTAAATGCTGCCCTTGAGCGGAGATGTGAAACCACAGCCGCTTCTGCCCATCTCCGGTGGTTATCGGGGCAGAAGCTAGAGATCCCTCAGCAGTCCTTGAAAATACCCCTGGGATAAGCCCAACACGCCCTCCCTCAGCGAAGCCGATCCTAATGTCTAAGGATGCAAGTATCTGAGCCTGCATCGCCAGTATCTAGCCCTTTGCCGAGACTCCTTGGGAGTTACACACGCTGGAGAAACTAACCCTCTTCTGCCCTAGAAGTAAAGAAGAGTCAGGAAAATACAGAGCAGAAGGCCTGGTTAGCATCTGAATCTGGACTTTCTAGTCCATCCCATTGTAGGGGCCAGAGCAAACGTTCAGAAGTGTTCAGAACTGGGACTCTTGGTTAAGGACCTGATAAGACTGATCCTCTGCTGGAGTGACACATGACTGAGCAAGCAGAGCTCCTCAGGGCTTGGGTCCTGAGCTCTAATCCCACCCTGGTCAAATCCTGAAGTCCTCACTCACATTTTTACTCCATCAGGCAAAAATTCACACTGACTTCAGTGCGCGATTTTTCCGGAGCGAAGGCTGATGACCACAGGATTTACTCCTTAGCAATCGCTCGGCGGGGCGGGCAGGACCTGCTGGCCTCTGGTACAGGTACACGTGTGGCTGCTAAATAACGGCGCCCGGTGGCAAAACCAATGGCACTTCTGAGAAGTTCACCCTGTGCTGAAGGCAGCAGCTCAGCTCTAGCCTTATCTGTCCTGGAAGGAAGCCCAGATACGGATGGAAAATGCAGTAAGCCGTGTCCAAACACCACTGCACAGCCCTTGTCTTCTCTCTTGTCCATAGACACCCGAATAGGTGGCGTTGCCTCAAACGCTGAAAGGTTCTAGGCGCAGAGCCGGTGTTCCCTGGCCATGCCAGAACTCCAAGTGGCTGCCAGGTCCCTGTGCTTCGGGCCCAGGAAGAAAGCATTATTACAATATTTTGGCTTGGGTGCCTGGGAAGGTTTTACTGTAATCTAGTCAACTTTTGGCTTTATATGAGCATAGAAAAAGCTCTGCTTTTTCACTCAGGATGTTGGACGCTCCTTTCGGTCTCTGGGAGTGTTTTTGGCCTGCATTAGTTTGTTACAGGTTAGGTTTTATTTGAATTTTTCATTCAAGCAACCGGCCAAGTGCTTATAACTGGGAAGGTTCAGGCAGGCGGAAATCTTCAGTTCATCCAGCAGCCAGGCTGGACTCCAAAGACCTTCTAAGTGATTTCTAGCAGAGAGAAAGCAGGGACAATGCCAAAGAGCAGAATTTCTTCTTTCGCTGCCCCCACCAGCGTCTCTGAGCACCTTGCACACGGGAGTGAATTTATCCCCACCACACCAGGGAATTGTTATCCCCAGTTCACAGGTGGGGAACGGAGACACAACGGTCCCACGTCACGCAGAGTCTGGGATAGAGATGAGAACTGAACTTTGGACTCCCAAATCTCAGTCCAGTCCTCCTCCTCTACTGTAAGGGGGCCTTTAGCATGGAAACCCTTACTGTGAGCAGACAGAGCTAGCTAGCTGTCTGCGTGGCGAATATTATTTCTATCGTGGTTGCATCCAAAACATATTGACTGCTTTCCAAATGGATAGGAAGGTCCGGGCCCTGCCCAGAAGAACTGATAATCCCTCGATGGTATTTCTAAGGGACCTATCAGCTGGGTACCTGCAGCGCTCTGGAATCCTTTACCTGGAGCAGCGTGGCTCTGGAAGCCTGCCAGCTGGAGAGCACTGTAAGCCATCTCCAAGAAGCTGCTAGGGTGGCCTTGCCCAGCAGTGGAATTTCATGAGTTTATAACAAAAGATTCAGGCTCGGACAGCTTAATAATGGTGCTTCCAGCCCCCCGCTGAGCACCTTCCCCCTTGTTTGGGGCTGTCTATGATCTTGTACAATCCAGCCAGCTTGAATTCGACCCGATCCTTTGCCCAAGGTGGAAAAACTAGACTCGGACAAAGCCCTACGGGGGATACCATGGGGGACTATCTCGTAGTGACCGGGGCTGGGCGGGATGACCTCACAGTGCTTTCCCAGCTTCTGTCATCACGCCCTCGAGTGCTGTATTAGGATGAGCAAGTGGAGCTGCATACGAGGATTTAACAAGCAAAGCCTTAAAAATCAATGGGCAAACGTTGCGAGTCTTGGGGGAGGGGGGAGCAGTGTAGCCTAGTGGGTAGAGCACTGGGCCTCAGGAGACCTGGGGTCTTATTGCCAGCTCGGCCACTGACTCGCTGGGTGACCTTTTTCAGGTCACGTCCCCGCCCCGTGCCTCAGTTTCCCCATGTGTAAATGGGGGTAATGATCCTGCCCTCCTCAGTAAAGTGCTGGAAGAACGGCAGATGAACAGCGCTAGATGAGAGCCGGAGAGTATCCGTATAGCTCCCCTTTTGCTCAGCCCTTGCTCCTCAGCGTGTGTTTTGCCTGGCCAAACACTGAGTCGGGATCTCAGCACTGTCCCCTTCTGAAGGCCAGATGTTCAGAGGAGGTCACCCCCCCCCCACGTTGTACCAGATGCTCCGGTGCTGCGACGCCCCATCAACCAGTCGGATCCGTCTAGTTCACAGTGCCGTCAGTCTCTCCCTTGGCTCTTGCAGTGGGCTGAGTGGCCACAGATCCCTCAGCCCTGCCTGCTCCGCCCATGAGCCCTGCCCCTTGCAGAAGCGTTCCTGGGGGGTAGCCAGGGAGATGGCCCTTAGCTCAGGCTGCAGCAGTACATGCTCCTAGAAAGAATGTAGATGAACCGGAGAGGGTTGGGAGAAGAGCCATAACATGATTAAAGGGTTAGAAAACCTGCCTTAGAGTGACAGACTCAAGGAGCTTAAGAAAGCAAAGGTTAAGGGGTGACTTGATTAGAGTCTGTAAGTACCCTGCCTCTAAAACAAATATTTGATAACAGGCTCTTCAATCTAGCAGAGAAATCTCTAGCCCCGGCTGGAAGTTGAACCTAGACAAATTCAGATTGGATGTAAGGTATACATTTCTAACAGGGAGAGTAGTTAACCAATGGGAACAGTTTACCAAGGATCATGGTGGATTCTTCATCACTGACGACTGTTTCAATCAAGATGGGATGTTTTTCCTAAAAGATCTTCTGTAGGAACTATTTGGGGGCAGTTCTCTGGCCTGTGTTCTGCAGGAGGTCAGACTAGATGAGCACAGTGGTCCCTTCTGGCCTAGGAATCCGTGAATTGATAGACACCCCGGCACATATGCATATCCCCGCCGCGATGCTCTAACATCCGTGTCCAGAGCAGATGTCCTGGTGAAAGCTGAACCGGCAAAAGAAAGGAAGCCCGGGGCCATCAATGGAGTGCAGGGGTTCTCAACCTTTTTCTTTCAGAGGCCCCCGCAACATGCTATAAAAACTCCACGGCCCCCCCGTGCCACAATAACTGGTTTTCTGTCTATACAAGCCAGGGCCGGCGTTAGGGGGTAGCAAGCAAGGCAATTGCCCGGGGCCCCACGCCACAGGGGCCTCTGTGTAGCTACGTTGCTCAGGCTTCGGCTTCAGTTAGCTAATATTCGGAGCCCGGCAGGTCTGTTTCGATTAGAATGAGATATTGGTGACATGAGCCAGATATATACTTGGGGTCATCTTATTTATGTACGAAACGTTTATTCTGGGCCCAGATACCTCCGTGTGTGCCCCTCCAGTGAGCTGTGCACTCAAGGAGCTTCCTCTCTGGCTCACCCTGACATCCTCTCTGGTTTGCTCTGCCTCTAACCCACAGTCTGTAACTAGTATGCTCGCTCCTGTCTTTGCAACCCAGGAAACCCCTGTTAATCTGCCTGGGTTAGCCCTGAGCCGCCATGTGGCCGATTGTCGTGGGTGTTCACCACCCTTTTCTGTAGCTGTTTTTACTGCATAAAGGGGCTTGACTCTACCATCTGTTGAGCCTGAAAGAGGCTGCTTGGCCCCCGCATTGTGATTGTCTTTGGATCTGAGGCTAAAAGGGCTTGTCTACACTACCTACGCTGACAGGAGGGGTTCTCCCATCGACAGTACGCGAGCACCTCACAGTCTTTACAGTACTTATCCTCACACACCCCGGGGAGGCAGGGCAGGGCTGTGAGCCACATGGTCCAGAGGGGGAAACCGAGGCACAGAGAGGCTAAGTGACTTGCCCAAGGACATGCAGGAAGGCTGCAGCAGAGCAGAGAATCGAACTCCACTCTTCAGCTCGCACGCTAACCACTGCCCCATGCTGCCTCTCCGTGTGCCCTGGGCACTGGTCACTTGGCACCTTCCACCCACTCGGCCGTGTGTAACAGCCCCATCCTTCAGAGCCAGCTGCTGCCATGCTGTAGTTCCCAACTGGCCAGAAGGGGTCACTGTTGAGCAACATGAAGTATTCCCTTCCAGCAATTAACTCCGCATCTCCCACACCGCAGGGCAGATTGTAGCATCACCCAGAGACCACCAGGGCAGATCCATGAGGGTACCATTTCTCTTTGTGTCTGGGATCCACAGGAGCTCACTCTTCTTCCCACTTCGAGCCCAGAATCCCAGTGTCTCCACAAGGCAGGACCCCTGTCGCGCGGTCACCCAAATGGTTAACCATCCGCTTCACTTAAAAACTTGGCTTCCTTTTCCTCCTTCGGAGCCCAAATTTTGAAATAAGATTTCCCTCTCTGTTGTTGTTATAACTGCCCGAGACCTTCCTGTCTCAAGGAATAAAACATTTCCACTGTCCGCGGGATTAGCACCTCATTAAATCATGCTTTTGGCTCGCCTGGGAAGGACCCAACCAGGAGATCGCTGTGGGGAACGCAACTGGCTAAACGAGACCGAATTGAATTAGCTCTGAATGAGCGATGACCCCGGCTTGCAGACAAGCCCTTCGCAGCTCGAAACGCCTCGCTTGCCACGGCGCCTTTGACTTTTCCCCCCTCTGCTGATTGCCTCTTTCTCCAGCCACTGCATCGGCTAAAGGGTTCACAGGGCAAACGGGTCGCATGCCTGCATGTTCCCGGCATCCCTCCACGCACACGATGGCACGTGGCCAGCCAATCACATTTCTCCTGGGATTTCCCCCTCCCACTTCAAACCTCCATGACTCAGCTGTCAACCCCTCCCCTGGGACTCAGCGCTGGAAAGGGGCCATTTCCTGTAGCTATCACTTCCCAGCCCTGACCCCCTCTGAGGATGGCAATGCCAACGTACCTCTTTGAAGGACATAAATCCACACCGTGTAGAGGTCAAGCATAGGAGTTTATTACACACAGCGCTGGCAAGTGTCAACTTGCTTATTAGGCTCAGAGACACTGTCAATCAATTGATTACAATAGAATATATAGATTTTCCGTGGGCGGGGGGAAGTGACGGGGTAGGCAGTTCCACACCCCGGGATAGGTTTTGCAGCAAGACAAGATAGCACATTAGCCAATCGTTAACAGGTTACATAATGTCTCCGCCCATGGTCTCAAGTTAGCAAGTTAACATTTAATTAATACTTTGATAAAATGTTATTAGTATAAAATATATGTGTTGAATTCTGATTTGGGGTCCATAGGAATGGAGCAACTCCTTTGATTGTCCAACAGGTACATTCCTAGGGGTTAAAGCAAAGAAACAGTGAAAGTATATGGCAATAAAGATTGTCTTCTGTGTTTCTTAAGGCAAGGCATTGGTCCCTTGGAAGGGGAGGTGGAAGGATGCCATATCTTATACTGACATGCGCCAACTTTTCATAAACTCAAGGTTGGATCTGTGGGAAGAACGACTCCCTACAGAAGAAACAAACACAATAGGAACAGGGATTCTTTGTTCAATCTGCAACTCTGAATAAGACACAATTATTTAGTTCTCAGCTCCAACACCTGGCAATTTGCTGACTAGTCTTATTTTAGCAAAACAAGATTATCTGTTTACCTCAGCTTTCTCTTAGCTGATCACTATTTGCTAGGCCTCTGGTCTCTTGACGATACTCTGGACTTTGGGTCTGGAAAAGAGCTGGCACAATCCATATACCAGGTTGTTATATAAAATGCACATGGATTTTAACCCTTCACTCTTGTAAACATTAGCCCGCTCTTGCAAGTGGAGAGATTTGAACTCCGAGCTCCAGGAGCAAGAGCATTGGGCCTGGTAAGTACTCACATACCAGCCTGGCCGTGCTAGGCCAGTGGGGAGTCTTTAGTGCCAGGTTTAACTCCGGCTTGTGCTCATTCTTACTTATTTTATTCTGCCAGGGCAGGTAAGGCCTGATTCAATGGAAGGACTCCCACTGAAACACAGAGACGTTGGGTCCGGCCCCAGGGGTTGGATCACGCTAGTTTGCCTTCATTCCTTCGCTTGACTTGTAGCTTCTTCATCTAAATCAACAGCCTCATCCTGAGTCCACAGCTCCCCCCGCCCCCCGCAGAGTGGCACATCTGTGCCATGGATGAGCAGGGCTTGTTGGGACGGGGATGGGGGAGGCCGGGCTGCTGATATGCAGGATGGGAAGGGCTGAGCTTCCCACCCCCATGCGGCTCTTCAGATTACAGGCGTGCGCACGTCCCACTCGGTAAACGTGCTGCCGTGGGCAGACCATTGCAAAGACAAGTCTGACTGGCCTTGGGGGGAAGGGGCAACGTGGGGGGCGGGGCCATGGTTTGACCAGCGGTCCCCCCGCCCCCTCCTTTAGGAAGCTTTCACCGCTTCGGTCACGGCGCGGACACGGATACATATTTTGTATCCATGCAGAGCTCTAGGCTCTAGGTTTCCTTGGTCCTGTCTCGGTCTGGGGGGCTCGGCTAGCTGACCTCTCAAGGTCCCTCACAGCCCTACATTTATACAGGCCTTGACCGCACCCACTGCAGTGGGGCCCATTCTCAGTTCAACATCGAGGGGCTGCCGTAAAACTAGTACTAATCTGGATGAGCAGGTACCAGCTGCAGACAAAATGCTACCGTGGATGGCGGCTGCCTCCATATTTCATATCCCCCAGAACGGTAACGCCCGAGTGAGGCAGTGGGGGTTAGGAGACAGCGGGTTACAGTTATATTCCACCACAGCGGCAATTTAACCCCCTTCACTCCCCGGCTTGGCCAAAGGGGAGCTGAGCCCTTCTTGGCACAGTTTCAAGCAGAGCCTAGGGGCAGTGTGATCGTATGTGGATAATGAGCAGCCTGGGAGTCAGGAGGCTCGAGGCCCGAGTCTCAGCAGTGCCGAGGACCTCCGGCTCCCGCTGGCTTTGACTGGAGACGCCCTCTGAAAATCTGGCTCCTCGGTCGGAGCTCCCGGTTCTGCCACTGACTGACTGTGCGATCGGGGGCGAGTCACATCACCTCGCCGTGACTCCGTTTCCCTGTCTGCCAAGGGACAGGGCACTCAGACTGCCGAGCCGCCGCCGTGCCGTGCTTTGGGACCTGGAGACGAAGCACTGACCGTTATTTAGAGAGAGGACCCGGCGTGGATCTAAAGCGTCCAGGGTGCTCAAAGGGTGGGTCTTTGCGGTAGTTCCATCCCCAGCACTGAGCGCGTTCCTGGCTACTTGGATCTGTTTGGCCGATGGTCTGCGTATTACCGCTCCCAGCTCTTACCATTGCTCGGAAGCACAAGTGGGCTGACGGGAGGAGGCCGGGGCACCTTTGGCTCAGAACTCCCTTGGGTTGGAGGTTTTGTGTCTCAACTCACAGTTTAACGGGGTGGGAGGGGGTAGCAAACCTCTTTTACTGGGACCCAGCCAGGCTGGAAGCACCTGGGAGCACAACAGCAGGAGCTGGCGGCTCAGAGAACGGCCCAGCCCAGCAGATTGGATACCGGGGACTTGTCTGCACGAGGCATTGCTGCCTGGCAAGCCAGGAGGTGAATTTCCAGCGCGTTCGCTTGCTGCACAGGGACATCCTGTGTAGACAAAGTTCATCGTGATTATCTGGGGAGCAGCTCCGATTTTTCACTGACGCCTTTGCTGTTGGAAAGCCCTGGCCTGCTGCCCCCATCCCCGTTCGGTGACTGCACAGGCCAGATCCAGCACAGACTGGCTCAGGGCAGCTTCCCCAGCCACCTCCATGCTGTCTTCTCTCTCTCCTGCTCTCACCACAGCGGAGTCAGCGTGGGTAACGCAGGAACTGCCTCCGGGACAGGGATTTCCCTCTGGCTGGAACAGCTGGCTCCTCAGGCTCCCTGGATCATTCAGTGTTTGGCAGGAGACCGAGCAAAAGATGTAACTTGGCCCCTGAAGTTTGAACTTGGTTTTGGGAGAGTGAGCTGGGGGCCCCCTCCCATGCCCTGCCCGGGAGCAAAGCTTCCTGCAGCTGCCTCATCACCGCGGCTGTCTACACGCCTGACACCTCTCCTGAGATCCCCCACCATGGAGCCAGCCAGGAGTTGCCATCTTCAGCCGCGTGGGACCTTTCTCTCGACAGTCAGCCGAGGGCAGCAGGCTTTGTGGGCTCTCCCAAGCTCAGCACTGCTGAGCTGCGTTTGCATGGGGATGGGAAGCCTCCAAAGACGGTCGAGGTGCTCCAGGCGTGGGTGGCTCGGCAGTTGGTGGGGCTAAGGGGCACGGTGCCGCAGGCCTACTCAGAAGCTTAAAGTGAGGCACATGCGTACATGAGGGCAGGATCGGCATCAAAGAGACCCTAACTCTCAGTTGTGCTGGGTTTTCATTCGTTTTTAATGAGCCCTGGTGTTAAGTAGCAGGGTTTTTTTTAAATATCTCAACGGTGTTTCTTTCAATATTGTAACACGCTAGTGGCTGATGGGTCTGTGTGCTGCTGCCATCTAGTTGCTAGGCTCGGAACTGTGTTTCATAAGCCCTATACGGCTAATAATCACTGAAGATTCTCCTTCAGGTCAAGTTGCGGGAGAGGGGGGGGCTGTGCTTTTGGAACAAGCAGGGCTGAGTTTTATTCCCCCTCCGCCCCCGTCTATTCAGAAGGCTTAGAAGCAGTGTGTGCTCCTCTGACACTCTTGGGAAGGCATTTCTCAGTGCTGACTCTTCAAGCGTTTGGAAAGGGGAGCCCTCCGCGGAGGTCTCAGCACAGCTTTGTCCTTCTCGATCGCTAGCTTCTTCCTTTGCCCCTTCAGGAGACCCGCTGGGCTGTACACTCATCAAGTCCTCAGAAAACCCTACCTAAAAGACTAATACCCAGACAATGCTGAATTAGGAGCAAATTAACCTCCGAAGAGAACCTATCAATTATAGCCAGCAGAAATAACAATCAGGCCCTTTAATTTTAAACTTAATTCCCTTTGTCTTAGTGTGCCCCAGGCGTAACACGCAGCAGCAACCGAAATACACTGCAGCTGCCCTGGCATCCTCCGTATGCAGCACTGGAGACAACGAGAAGAGAGGCTGGGAAAGCCGGGGGAGGAGGCCGGGTCATGGCAGGCCAGGGTGCCATCCCATGGGTGGGGACTGAGCTATTTAGGGTTAGAGCCTGCTAGTGTCTCTGCCCGGGGTCACACCAGCACCGAGCGGCATCACTGGGCTTATCCCAGCAGAGCCATTGGCAGATCTGGGCCTTAGACTTTAAGGGCCAAATCCTGGGCTGATTTGCCCCTCACGCCGCCCTGCTGAAGTCAATCAGGCTGCACAGGGTGTGAGGCAATGCAGAGTCTTCATGGAAGGGTGATAGGGACGGCACCTCAGCATCCCGCTGGGATGGGTGGAGAGAGAGAGAGAAAGGGAAATAGAGAGAGAAAGATGTATGGGGTGCATAGAGATGTATGGAGGTGGATGTATGGGGGTGGATAGACATGTATGTGGTGGATAGACATATATAGGGATGGATAGATATGTGTGGGGGTGGATAGACATATGGGGTGGATGGATGGATAGATAGAGATGTATGGGGTGGATAGATGTATGGGGGTGGCTGGCTGGCTAGATAGATATGTATGGGGTGGGGAGATATGTATGGGGTGGATAGAAGTATGGGGGTGCTGGCTGGCTAGATAGATATGTATAGAGTGGATGGATGGGGAGATATGTATGGGGTGGATAGACATATGGGGGTGGATGGATGGATAGATAGATATGTATGGGGTGGATAGACGTGTCTAGGGATGGATAGATATGTATGGGGGTAGATAGACATATGGGGTGGATGGATGGGGAGATATGTATGGGATGGATAGATGTATGGGGGTGGATGGATGGCTAGATAGATATGTATAGGGTGGATGGATGGGGAGATATGTATGGGGTGGATAGAAGTATAGGGGTGGATGGCTGGCTAGATAGATATGTATGGGGGTGGACAGACGTATGGGGGTGGATGGATATGTATGGGGGTGGATGGATGGATGGATGGATGGATGGATGGATGGATAGATAAATATCTCTACCTCTAAGAAGTGTGTATCACCCTTTTTTTCTATCTAAACTTCATTCTCACCTCCGAGCCTCTCCACAGGCCACGTGTTTCAGAGGCTGGAGAGATTCCCCCTCCTTTGGCTGTGTTCCGGGGATGAGGGGGCGTCTGGGCCGGCCACGCAGCGCAGTGGAATCACAACGGCACGGCGTAGGGATCTACGAGGCCCTCTCCTGGTCTGGGGTCAGACTGGCACATTGGCGTGCTGATGGTTCCATGCAAGTGTTCATCGAGACTCAGTGGAAGCCATTCTTCCCCGCTGGAGCTCAGCGTTGAACCGGTCCAACTCCTCCCACCGCAACCCAGTTACCAGCTCCACGGGGATTCTCCCTCTGCCTGCACAACTAGCCTTCCTCCACTCCCTCATAAACCCCCCGCCCCCCCCCCCACACACACAGCATGGGCAAAGACACAACTCCCTACCGAGAAGCCCCCATGAGAAATACACTAGGCCAAAATGGCCCGCAGGGAGTATGGCACGGGGATCGAGTGTCCCGTCCTGCTTTCCTCCCTCTCACATTGTAGGGAGGTAATCAAAGGCTGCCTCCTTTCCAAGAATAAAAACTCAATTAGAAAGCAATTAGTTTGACCGGCTCGTGAAGCCACTTCAAAGGGGAGCCGTCTCCCGCCCCCCGCAGCCTGCGAGTTCCAGAAATTCCAGGGCAGAAATCATCTTTGTTTGTTTCATGACGCAAGGAGGAGGCCAAAGCCGGGAACAGAGGCGAAAGCAACTGGTGCTTTCACGGGCTTTAAAGCTCTTTTTCGCAGGAAGTTAATTTTTACATTTGCCTTTAAAGCGTCCCCCAGAATCAGATCAGGGTGCGATTCCCAGCATGCGCAGACATGCTCACACTAGCTATCATGAGGTAGCATGCGTATGCGTATCTGCATGAGCTCAGAATCCCGCTCCAAGTGTGGATGAAGCCTAAAATTGACCATCCAAAATCAAGACACGTTTCAGAATCTTGGCCTGGAGCTGTGAGACGAGGGCCTGGAAGTTTCACCTTCCCTTAGACTTTCTATTAGGAAGAGATTAAAGGGATAAAGCAAATTCCATGGAAAATCCCATTGCTTGTGACTGACGGGCCCAAACACTGGTTAGTGTCCAGTGGAGATCAATGCTGCACCGGCTGGGAGAGCAACTAGATGGTCTATCGGGCTTTTTCCATCTCTGATTGCTGCGGTTCTTGGACGTGCAAACCTATGGTCAGATTCAATACAGTTGCTGCTGCCAGGCCTCTGTAGGGCAGTCTGTGGACTGGTGCGGGGTCCTGGCAAACTGGTATTCCCTACTGGAGAAGGTGAGGGGAGTTTCTATCTGGGTGGGTGAGCTGCCAGGAGATCCAAGAACGTTATGCGAGGTGGCGTTGGTGATTCATGAAGCAGTGTTGGGACGCTGAAGAAATGCTTGAACATGGGGCTAGAGAGGGTCCCCTGTGCTACTGCAAAATGGTTCTCCAGATGTTTGGTTCTTCAAACAGCTGGTGCTCCACAGACCATGTTTTGAGAGCCGCTGGGAATAGGGGATCCTTCTGCGCATGCTGGGGCTTTGTGAGTGTTTGGGGGATTGCTCACGGGGGTTCATGCAAACCCTCCTTTTCCCCTGCATTTCTGGTCTGTGTGACATTGTAAAACCCTCAGTTTCGCGCCGAGTCTAGTTTTGCTCTCAGTCCGAGATCCAACCCAACCCAACCCAAATAAAACTCAGCCAAAGCCACCGGGTTTCGCCTCTTTTCGAGGTGGGGCCTCTGCAAATGCATTGAGTTTCCCCCTGAACCCATGAATGCACTTGCCACTCTCAGAACTACAACCCAAAAGGTTTGCCAAAAGATCTGCGAAGGTTGCTCGAGTCTAGAGCTTGTAACTCCAACCCAGGTGAGTTGTTTGCCTGGCTTTGGATTTTGGTCTGAAAGTTTGGAGATGTTCTACTTAGAACCCACCAGGCAGGATGTCAGGGATGAGATGTTTTTAAAGGAGTTGAGATCCTTAAATTCTACCTGGCCAGTGCCCAGAGATGGGCGGCAGGACCCTTGGTGTGATCTTTCTTTCAGCCAGAGATAGCATCTTTAAGAGTGAAATGTCCGTTACTCCTTTCCGCCCGGGTATGAACCCAAGTTCTGGAGTGTTTGACCCCACGACCTTGTGGTCACCATCTAGTCACATCGACATGCAATAGATCTTCCATGTTACTAGCAAACGCATTGGGCCAAATGTGTCTTTGGTTCAATTTCAGTGGCACTCCCCCCCAGCCATGAATTTGCCCCATCCAGCCTGCATGCAAAAGAAAATCCCTTTACCAATCAGTCGAAGAGCCGTCTTCAGCGTGGATGTCTTTTTGCTCACTGTAATTGCTCATTACTAGTGCTCATGCAGCCATGTGATTGCACAAATTGGAAACAGGCAAGAGGAAAAGAAAGCTGGACCGTACCCCCGTGACATCGCCACATTCCTGCGGACAGTCGGGCCCGGCTCTGCAAACCGGGCGGGGGCGGAGGCTCCATTTTTTTTTTTTTTTTGCAACATCTTAAAACGCTGAAGATTTGGGGTTTTTTCATCCCTTGCGAAAGGACTGCAGGAACGATGCGGGCTGGAAAAGAGAGGCCCCTGCCCTCCATGGAGCCAACTTCCCGGAGGCTTTGATTAAGAGGAAAGAAACCATCACTCGCATGCAATGCGACTCTTCCGCTCCCTCCCTGGGGGAACCCGACCGTGACATTTAGTGCTGGACTGGGAGTCCTAAAGACCGAACTCCTCCATTTGCCCACAGCATGAAGCCGTCCCAATGCACAGGTTGGGGAGATTCGGTTACTAGCGCCTCAGTATTTGCAGTAGGGTTGTGCTCGGACAGCCTGGTGCTAGGCGCTGTACATACACAGAGCTAGACGTGCTCCGTGCCCGGGAGAGCTTGCAATCAGAGAAGGAAATGAAGGTGCCGGAGAGGCAGAACAGAGGGGTCGGGTGGAGGGAGACGTGAAAGAAGGGATATGGGATGGGACTGAGGGATGGAGTCAAAATTAACCTAGCTGTAAGCCCTGCCCCTGTGTGATTAACCCTGCTCCGAGGTCCCTGGAGCTTCTCTTGAAGTCTCACACTCTGGGTCATCACTTAGGCTTAGATCCTTGAAGGTGGTTAGGCGCCTAACTCCCATTGATCTCGGTGAGGCCTGAAATCTCTGAGGATCTGAGCCTTAGCCCCTGCTACCCAGCCCGGAGAGACAGCGTGGGCTAGGCAGCACGGGTGAAGAACAGGACTCTGGGTGCTCCCCAGGCTCTGCCACTGACTTGCTGTGTGGCCTTGGGCCCTTCGCCTAAAAGCCCTGGTGAACGCTGGTATTATTCTCACGGTTCCGGCTCTTCGTGCCCATGTCAGTGAGGGTGATGATGGGGGTGGGGGGCTGTACAGCATCTGAAGCGTTGCTCGGGAGGGCACCAGAAGCACACAGCATTCTCCTTACCGGGGGGTGTCTGCGGCTTCCTTTCCTCGCCCCGTTCAGCCAAACGCGCCTGTGGAGGAGCCGGGCGAGGGCTGTCGGGGGGCGGTGGGGGAGAAAGGTCAGGACCACGTGCTGAGAATCCTGTAGTGAACGGCCCTAGGGGCATTGAAGGGGCTGGCGCAAGCACCGGGCGGGTGACCCGCGTCCCAGCTCCTGCCAGCCCCGGCTCTCCCGCTGCCAGGCTTTGCTGTCCCTGCCACGGAGTGGATCTGCCTGGATCCTGCCTGCAGGGGGAATCCAGCCGAGCAGGCTTTCCTGCGGCTTGTGCTGCCCCTGACTGCACCTGGACTGCGTTGCTGGACGTGACTCCTGGGCGCCCGCCCGCACAGAGGGGCTGCCGGGCGCCAGTGCAAACGCCAGTGAGTCATTCCAGGGCCTCCGCTCACTTCCCCCCAACCTGGGACGTTCTCGGGCCTCTCCTGCACCCAGAGCTCCCAGCTTGGCCCCTGTTGCTCTTAGGCTGCATACGTGAGCCGGCACCCATGGCCCGAGCCCATCACCCTGGCACCAGCCAGCTTTCACTGGCGCTCATCCTGCCCGCACCGGGCGCTCGTGCTCCGTGGGAGCCAACGCCGCCCCGTGACCACGTCCCTGGGACGCAGCAGCAGCACCTCCAGCTTCAGGGCATCGAGCCGGCGTTTGGAGCCCGCTGCCCTTCCTCCAAACCCCCAGCCCTGGTGCACAAAGCCGTGGGGAGCCGGCTGCCTCGCGCAGCACCGAACCCCCCAGTGCCTGAGTCTTGTTCTGGAAACTGGGTTGTAAACTAGACACCCCGGGGGGCTTTCCTGCCCCGGGAGGGATTAAAGCTTAATCCAGGGGGAGGAGGGTTTGTGGTTCTGCTTCCCCCGTAGCACAGTCACCAGCAAGTGGGGCTTTTGCTTCCTTCCTGCAGCCTCTCTGGGCGCTGCACGCCCTGACCTGTGAAATCATAACTCGCGAGGCCGGGGAGCTCCTGCCAAAACTGGGAAGGGGCAGAGAAGCGGGGAGGGGAAGCCAGTGAGAAACACTAGCAAGCCTGGAGGAAGAGCTGGCCTGACAGGAGGCAGTGTGGCCAGGGGGATAGAGCGCTAGACTGGGCTTCAGGAGCGCTGGGTTCCTGGCTCTGCCACTAGCCTGCTGGGTCTCCTTGGCCAAGGCACTTCCCCCCCCCCCATGCCTCAGTCTCTCTTTCTGTAAAATGGGTGCAATGATTCTGCCCTCCGTTGTAAAGCACACTGAGATCTGCTGATGCTAGCTATTATTCTTGCTTGCCGTTAAGGCACTGGAGTAGGGCTCGAAAAACGGGGGATCCATTTTGGGCTCTGCCACGGACTCTGTTCTAATCTAATCAATCAGGGGTCTTATCCTGCACTCAGCTGTGACCGCGAGCAAGTCACTGCGGCGCTCTGCCTCTCCGGTTCCCCATCTGTGAGAATGGGGCTAAAATCCATCCATGTAAACACGCAGAGCTGAGTCAGCTCCGCAACCAGCCCAGGGGTTGTCCTTGATTGGATTGCTCATTAATAGTCCCATTGCTAATTAGCGCTACACCCATTCATAGCTACCTCGTTAGCAGAGACGGGACTCGGCTGCACATTTTGGATCCGGCTTCGGATCACAAAGGGGTTTGGGTTTTACACTCCTGGCTTAGCCCGTCATAGATAAACTCTAACCGGGATGGGCCCAGATCCTCAGCTGGTGTGAATTGGTGCATCTGAATTGACATCAGAGTAGCCACACTGCTTCACACCGGATCGGGGCTGCAGTCAGATGGGGGAGCGGTAAGGTTGCCAACTTTCTAACTGCACAAAACTGAACACCCTAGTCCCGCCCCTTCCCTGAGGCCCCACCCCCTTCCCCATCCCTTCCACGAGGCCCCGCCCCCACTCATTACATTCCCCCTCCCTCCGTCGCTCGCTCTCCCCCACCCTCACTCACTTTCACTGGGCTGGGGCAGGGGGTTGAGGTGCGGGAGGGGGTGAGGGCTCTAACTGGGGGTGCGGGCTCCAGTGTGGGGCCAGAAATGAGGGGTTCAGGGTGCGGGAGGGGTCTCCGGGTTGAGGCAGGGTGTTGGCGTACAGGAGAGGGTACGGGCTCTGGGCTGGGGGTGTGGACTCTGAGCTGGGGCTGGGGATGAGGGGCTTGGGGTGCAGGAGAGGGCTCCAGGCTGGGGCGGTGGGGCCGAGGGATTCGGAGCGCAGGAGGGGGCTCCGGGTTGAGGCAGGGGGTTGGGGTGCAAGAGGGGGTACGGACTCTGGGCTGGGGCTGCAGGCTCTGGGGCTGGGGATGAGGGCTCTGGGTTTGGGGCCTGGGGCAGGGGGTTGGGGCATGGGCTTACTTCGGGCGGCTCCCGGTCAGCGGTGCAGTGGGGCTAAGGCAGGCTCCCTGCCTGTCCTGGCTCCGCGATGCGCACCGGAAGCAGTCAGCAGGTCCGGCTCCTAGGCGGGGGGGCCAGGAGGCTCCGCGCGCTGCTGTCCGCAGGCACCGCCATTGGCGCTCGGGGCGGGGGCAGCACATGGAGCCCTGTGACCCCCCCGCCTAGGAGCCAGACCTGCTGGCCGTTTTCGGGGCACAGCGTGGAGCCAGGACAGGTAGGGACTAGCCTGCCTTAGCCCTGCAGCACCACCACCCAGACTTTTAACAGCCCGATCGGCGGTGCTGACCAGAGCCGCCAGGGTCCCTTTTCGACCGGGCGTTCCTCTTGAAAACCAGACACCTGGCAATCCTAGGGAGCGGGTCCACATTGGGAACCTAACCCTCTTCCCCGTCCACGCCCCGGCGGTCAGCTGTGCTCAGAGTTGGAGTTCTGCGAACCGCAGCGTCTGGCCATAATCCTGACAGTCCGAGCCAGACTTTGAGACTCATCAAGGTTCAGACATGTCCTGGCCCCAGCTTGGCCTGCCAGACACATACACCCTCACTGAAATGTGGGCCCAGGGTTGAGTCTGGATTTCACAACTCCCTAAAGCCCAGAGGCATCTGGGCTAATCACAGAGGCACAGAGACCCCAGCGCTGCCCACTGCATCTGGCTGTTTTCCACGGGCTCAGAGGAGTCCAGCCAGGGGCAATAGCAGCAACTTGAGAACCTAGCAGAGCTTTGCAGGGGCGATGGGCCTGGGCTGAGTGAGGCCAAATGGTGCAGTAACTCCTTGGGGGCAGGGGGAGCAAAGGCCCATCTGGTGGAGGAATCCCCTCCGGAGACCCCCGGCGGCGCCTCGCAGGTGTTGTAGCTATTTAAAGGCATTGGGAGGAAGGGCGGCTGGCTCCTTAGTCTGTCGTTATTAATGGCTGTTTATTTTCGGCTCCTCGGATGTTTCCTTTCCTAGCGGGCGCTTGTGGCAGCAGGAGCGACGGGCAGGGGAGCAGTAGGGGCTGTGTCCGCAGCCCGCCGTGCCTTGCCCTTCCATCAGGGCGCAACCTTGTCCCCTCTCCCTCTCTGTGTTTCTTTAGTCCAACCCCAGCTGCATCTGCTCGGCCAGTGATTGCCCAACCCACTTGGGGGGGCGGGGTGTTCTGGGTCCTCCCCATGCCCCATCCTCAGAGGAAAGGAGGCCCCAGCTAGGGAGCTGTAGCAGCTCCTGCCTTTCGCCCGGGAAGTCCCCGCTTCAGTCTGTTGATCTTCATTCGGGAGGAAAGGGACTGTGTTTAGCTAGGCTGCAGAATAGAGCTTCAGGGGGTTCTCCCACTGCTGTTCTCTTTGGCACTCACCACAGCGGCAAGCATGGCTTCTCCCCGCTACCACTTGAGCTATGGGAGAATCTCCTTCCTTTCCAAGTGTTATGGGGCCTATGACACATGGGGGAGCAGTTTTGATCACGTCCAGCAGAGGGCGGAGACGCACATCCCCACCTGACAGCCAATTCATATCCGAGTGCTTTGTTTGCATGTCGGCGAGACTGATTTACGCTCTGCGGACAGAAGGGAGAGAGAAGGCGTAGCAAAGACACAGGCAGGTTCTGATATTTTCAACACTGCAGGTTCAATTTATTATCCCTGGTTCTCCCGGTCTCTGCGTAGCAGGGTTTGAGCTGGAGCTGCAGGCTGGGGTGAGCTGTTGGGTTTACAGGGTTGCATTTTAATATCGTCTCTTTCAGGGCGGGGGTGGGGGTTGGCGGTGTGTGACATACAGCTGGGAAAGACGTCTCTGCCAGCGCGCGGCCTCCCAGGGTTGATCTGGAATAGGGATCCTGGCAAGGACTTGGCTACAGAGATGTCTAAACCTGTCGTGACACCCTTGGTCCCCTTTCCGAGAAACGCAGAGGTGATGACCCAGTTTTCCATGCGCTGCCTCTCCAGCAGCGCCGGCTCCAGGGTTTTTGCTGCCCCAGGCAGCAAAAAAAAAAAAAAAAAAAA
>QXTE01000216.1:959655-1023352 GCA_003942145.1 Platysternon megacephalum
CTGCTCTCCAGAGCTGGGCTGCTGGGGAAGCAGCAAGAGGAGCTACAGGCTTTTTTTTTTTTTTTTGCTCTTCCCTCTCCTCGTTTTTTGGTTTAATTGTATCCTAACCTGCCTGCTTTGCCTGGTTTTAATTGTGATCCTCCCTCCTCCAGCGCTGGGCTCTCCCCCACCTTCTCCCAATCGTCTCATTAGCTGGAACCCTCAGTCAAAACTCCCCTCCCAGCAGCCTCGTTACCTATGCAGAGCCCTGCCCTCTCCGGGTCCCAGCAGCCTTGTTATCCTGCTGCCGCGTGTGCCTCCGAGTCCCACTCGTTAATTATTATTATTAATGATTATTGTTACAAGTGGTTAAGAGGCGCCCGTCTCGCTATCGTTCCTGGGTTCACTTTACAAGGATGAGCTGTAACAGCAGACGGTGTGTCCCGGAAAGGGACCATATATATCTACCCAGCAGACAGCTGGCTAAGTAGCAGTTTATCTATCTATCTATCTATCTATCTATCTATCTATCTATCTATCTATCTATCTGCTAATTACCATACTCTCTATCTATCTATCTATCTATCTATCTATATCCATCCACCCTATCTATCTATCTATCTATCTATCTATCTGCTAATTACCATACTCTCTATCTATCTATCTATCTATCTATCTTTCTATCTATCTATCTATCTATCTATCTACCTACCTACCTACCTACCTACCTATCCTGTAGTCGGCCTATCTACCTTTTCAGATATCTGTGTCTTTAAGAATAAAGCCACTGTTCCCTTTGCTCGAAGGAATGTTTGTTTTGATAGACATCAGAAATGGAGAAGACCCATGAGATGCCACCTACTCCCACTGCAGGGACCAGGCCAGGCTGATCCCTGACTCTCCAGAGTTTTGTCTAGTCTAGTTTACGGTGTCCTGAGAGACGAGCCTTCCACTGCTTTGCTGACTACACGGCTGTTGCTGTATTTGCGGCAGGTCAGCCTAGCTGAGAGGCTAATGCCTCATCTACACTTAAAAGTTCTTAGACATAGCGATGGTGCTCAGGGGTGTGAAAAATTCACACCCCGGAGCATCGTACTTAAACCGCCCTGCTCCCTGGTTGTGGACGCGGCGAGCTGGATGGAAAAGTGGTTCCGTCGACTTGCCTCCCGCTGCTTGGGAAGGTGGGTTACCCACCCTCTGTCGCTGTAGGAAACATCTACAGTGACGTAGCTATGGCCCTGTGCCGCTGCAGCCCCCATAGTGCAGATGTAACGGCTGTGGTGAGATGGGGCCACCGGAGGAGCTGGTTTCTGAGCAAAGGGTTCCGATTCCCCCAGTCGGGTATGCAGCGTTCCCAGGGGGAGCCCGCCCCCAGGCTGATTGCGGACTGGAGCGAGGCGAGAACTGACATTCGGTGGCCGGCCAGTTGACATCAGCCAACCCGCGACCTGTAACCTGCAAACAGTGCCGGGGTGTGGAGCTGGTGGGAAGGGGCTTAGCAGCAGCACTGCCCAGCATCTCTGCTACGTAGTGAACCAGCAAAGGAGGCTGCTGGGTAATTTCGTCCTGCCCAGCCCATCGAGGTGACCCCCAGCTTGCTGCCCTGAGTGGCAGTTCATTGTGCCATGTGTCTGCCATATCCCGACCCTGACCGGTAATCCTGGGGAGGGCACACAGATTAGGGGGTGGGGGAGACGGTTGCATGAAGCAAATCTTTTCCCTGCGGTTATTGGATTTAGGGGATAGAGCATTGGACTGGGACTCCGGAGTCTACTCCTGGCTGGGCCACTGGCCTGCTGGGTGACCAGAAGCAAGACGCATCACTTCCCCGTGCCTCAGTTTCCCCACCTGTACAACAGGGATAATGATACTGCCCTTCTTTGTAAAGCACTTGGAGCTCGGCTGGCGGCAAGCGTTAGAGAAGAGCTGGGTGTCACTAGTATTGTTTGGCTGAGCGACATCCCACAGGCAGCCTGGGCGTCTCCTTAGTGCCCGTGGAAGAGAAGAGACGCGGTGAGATGACGCTGAAGGGAGGTGCCCAAGCTCGGGTTGTGGCCCAGGGTTTGAAGCCACCCCCCAAGCCCAGCATTTGGGGGTGTAAGAGACATATATACAGCACCCAGCACCAAGGGGCTCTGCTCCGGACGGGAGCCTCCAGATGCTACTGGAATCCACATGACAGTGTAGCAGCCACGCAGAGGCCAGGCATTGGGCTGTGAGATCACATGCCTGCTGTGCGGCTGTGCCCTGGCTGCTATTCCTGGTCCAAATATAGAGGCTTCGGTTATTAATTTAGCTCCTGCCTTTTTAACTCCCGCTCCACTTTCACACGAGCTGCAAAGCCACGCGGGCACGGGCTGTCGAGCCAGCTGAGCTCACATACCCGCCTGGCATCGCCCCGCGCTTCGCCCAGTTCTAATACCCATGGAGAGACGTGTTGGGCAGTGTTGCCTCGTGATGAGACAAGGGGACTGGAAGGCAGGACTCCTGGGTTCTCTCTCTCTGAGGTGCTTTTCCATCCCTATAGCAGCTGAGCACCACACACCGTTAGTGGATTTAGCCTCACACCCCCTACTAATAGAGGGCTGTTAGTATAGAGAGGAAACTGAGGCACAGAGAGGCTATGGGAGTGTGATGGACCAGAGACTTGAGCCCAAGCCTTTTAAGTCCTACACTAGTGCCCTAACCTCTGGCGTGTCTAATCCTGATTTTTCCACTGAGCAGAGCAAGGTCAAATTTTTCAAAGTGGCCACTAATTTGGGGTTCCTTGATTTTTTTGGGGTGCGTGATTTGAGACACCCCAAAGCAGTGACTATGTCTGAAAATGTGACCTCTCCGGGACTGGTCCCACCTTGCCCTGCGTGCTGCGCGGTCACTGACGCCGTTCTTTGCGCAGGGCGCAAATGCCGAGACAAGCTGCCAGGCAGTGGAGAACCAGGCTGATCTAACTGAGTCCCTGACTCTCTTCAAAGCCTATTTCCAGAGCCGTCTGTTGTGCCTGGCTGAGGTTGCTGCCTGTCCTGGAAGTCAAGTTACTGTCCAGATTTTCAAAGCTCCGACCTATGTCCTCCGTCAGGGCCCCGTGTTCATTTGGACTTCATGGCTTCATGCTATGCTGTCATAACTATAAAGGGAAGGATAACAACCCTCCTGTATACAATACTATAAAATCCCTCCTAGCCAGAGGCACCAAAATCCTTTTACCTGTAAAGGGTTAAGAAGCTCAGGTAACCTCGCTGACACCTGACCCAAAGGACCACTTGGAGTTCCTCTTCCCCCAAAATATCCCCCCAAGCCCTTAAACCCCCTTTCCTGGGGAGGCTTGAGAATAATATCCTAACCAATTGGTTACAAAGTGATCAGAGACCCAAACCCCTGGGTCTTTTGACAATGGAAAAATCAGTCAGGAACATTCACAAGTTAAGAAAACAAAGATAAACTAATATGCCTTGCCTGGCTGTTACTTACAAGTTTGAAATATGAGAGACTTGTTCAGAAAGATTTGGAGAACTTCTTTCTGATCTATACAGAAAGCCTGAAAGGGTTGTTTTTCTGCTGTTATTTTTTTAACCTAAGAAACAGCAGGAATATCAGATCTGTTCTCGCTTGGAGACTCAGGCGAGGAATAAAGCTTCTAATTGAAAAGGAAGAAGCATTTGGATCTTTGTCAAAGACGTCCTTTCTCCAAAGGGTTCATTAGATATTGGAATTAAATAGGACTCTGTTAGTTTGAAAAGTGGGAAAAGTGTAGGGCCGTGTAGACAAGGCCTGAGTTTGCTAAACCCCTGATCTATAGTGTGGAGAGAAATGAGGCTGGCCGATGGGAGGAGAAGGGAAATAAATTTTTGAGAAAATGTTCATGAACATTTTTTTTTTTTCCTGTTCAAACTGAATTTTCTCCTGCCAACTACAGAGCTGGTAAAAATGTGCCAACATTTTTGTGATGTTTTTCTGTCCTTTTTAGGCCCAAACACTGAAATTTTCCCACTGGCTGAAGTGTTAATAGAAACCATATAAAAACCCTCGAGTCTGAAACAATCACGGTAGCACAGCCTGCGAAGACATAATTCTCCTCCCAGCGCCAGTCATCCGGAGAGATTCAGCGTAGCCAAAAACAGGAGTTCTAATGCAAGCAGAAAACCAACATATTTTACCACCCCAGACCTTTCTAGCCCGCTTCACGTAGCACAAAGAAGCAAAAATAAAGGGCACTCACCCATTTCCCCCCCCCCTTTGCAGGATACCATAAAAAAATCCTACACTCTGAAACTGCCCCGGTCCCTTTTGGCACAGTGATTCCTCTTCATCCCCTGACGTACCCTCTGAGTGACTTACTAGCACCCACATGCTTCCCTTATTCACCTGTCAGGTATAGATCATAGTCAGCCAGGAAACTCAAAACTAAATTGCCAGCACACGTACCACATATATCCTCCCCAAGTCCCACTGACAGAGGCAATTTCACTTTTATAAACTACGGCGCACAAATCCTTCTCCGTATAGGTGTAAGGGCCAATCCTGGGCAAAATCCACTGTGGGTTATTACACCCTGCCTGCTTAAATTCCCCTGCAGCTTCAGTTGTATATGGACTTCTTCATTTCCTGTCCGAAACTGCTGAGTCACTGTTTGCTGTTAAACAGCTGCCATGTTCCACCCTAGAGGCGGCTGCATTTCAGAGGCAGCTGAAGGGGTTCCTCTATACAGTCTGTAAAGTGCTTTGAAATCAGGCGGGTTGAAAGAGAATGTATTTGCAAGTGGCCAGAATCTGCTCTCTGTTACTCCAGGGGGAATTTAGACTCACTCTGCTGAGGTCAGTGGAGCGGGTCTGGAATTACTAGAAATCAGTGTTTGCCCTGTAGCATTTCAGCCTTTTAATGACCCAGTATGATGCGGGGGAGATGTGCTTCTTATGTCCGAAGGCTGGGTACATCTGCGCTCGAGCCCCAGTGTGGGACCAAGGAGGGGGGACACACAAATCATTATTCATGCAGGGATCTTGAAATGGTGTAAGACTCGACCCTTTGGCTTAAAGAACTCTCTCGGCAACCTCTGCACGATGATTCTCTATTTCTGGCCTAAATAACCTTCGGCAATAAAAGGGAAGGGGAGAGATACCAAATTTGCAGGGAGCACACGTCACCTTGGCACTGAAGCGAGGAACACGGGAGGCAAAGTTGGGGGTGAAGTTATAGTTATTGCAAGCACACTTTTATAAACACACCCTGCCCTGTGACGCGGTCCTTTTGGAAGAGAAGAGCAGCAACTTTAGACCTCTAGGGGTTACCTAAGGAAGCTCCCCGCCCCCAGGATCAGCCGCCTGTGGAACCAGTGAGACTTGGTCCTCCAATGGCCAGAAGGGCTGGGAGCAGGCAGGGGCCAATCAGGGCCCAGCAGGCCAGAATAAAAAGAGCTGGTTGCTTCTTTCAAAGGCCAGTTCTGGGTGAAGCTGTGATAGGAAAGGATGGGTCTCCCTGTTTTGACACAGGACACCTGCCCTGGTCAGGAGCCTCACACAGACCGTATTTTGGTTGGCTCAGCAAAGGACTATTGGTTTATGTTCCGATCTTTAGCACCCAGGTGGCCATTTTGCGTTGTGTCCATGTGGCACAGCCTGGCTCAGGTGAGCTCATGAAATAACCTTACGGGCATGGGGGTAAACCAGGGAACGGCCACTGGGGATGCCTGCAGCAGCGGTTCCCAGGGCGGCACATAAAGGGTGCGTTACAAAGAATTAGCCACATGCCAGGTAGGCTTAGTTCTGAGGGGCTGGGACATGAAGCAGCAGCCGGGAAGTTGCAAGGGTGTGGGGGGAGGGTAGAGGCGGAGCGGTGTGTGTTACAGCTGCTGCGAAGGGGTTCGGGCTGCATTCAAAGCCTTGCCTAGGGACTCTTGGGTAGATAAAACCATGGCCATTTCCCAGGGTGGGCACATCACCAGCGCCACGTGGGCGTTTGGCCAGCCAGCTGGAGAATGCAGCTGCTCTGCCAGGGTGAAATTCACCGCTGGGCAAAGGGGCCATCACAGCGTCTAGGGACCACTCGAGCCCTGAGGGCTGGTGCTGGCAGAGGGGTGACCCTCACCCGCAGTACGGTCAGCCGCTGGGACAATCAACCCAGGGGGCTCAGGCTACGCTGTGATTCTCTGCACGTCCTCTTCAAACAGGGTCTTGTTAGTTCGCGTTCACACTGTCTCCGCGGGGCAGTGCAGCCCTTTGGTGCACGATGCCGTTCACACTTCTATAGTCTGAACTGTAGGGCCGTGTAGACAAGGCCTGAGTTTGCTAAACCCCTGATCTGTAGCGTGGAGAGAAATGAGGCTGGCCGATGGGAGGAGAAGGGAAATAAATCTCACCTGAGCGGCCTGGGTAACAAACTTTTCCCCAGCCCCCCGGGCTTGGTGCTGGGATGCTCTTCCCTGGGCTAAAAGCTTCCTTCCCTTTTGCTCTCCTCTCCCACAGAAACCCAGAGCCTGGAAGAGTGCGGCCAGCGGGTGAAGATGGTCCTGGAGTCGCCCACCCTCCCCCAGCAGCACGGCCTCCTCCTGCAGCACCTCGCCAGCCATTTCCGCAAACTGGGTCAGAACGGCAGCAAAAGCCACCTCACCCCCAGGGCCCTGGGGGAGCTCTTCGGCGACGTGCTCTTCCGCCCACCTGCGTCAAGGTGAGCCGGTTTTGAGACGCGCCTGGCTCTTGTTATAACATATGGACAGCGCCTAGCACCGGGGGTGGGGGCTGTAATCTCAGCTGGGCTGCTAGGTGCTGTAACCCACTGATGAGTGGGTCTGACAGAGCCCTTTCTGCGCCGGATCAGCACATGATATGAGTCCGTTACAGCAGGGGTTCTCAACCTTGTTCTTTCTGAGCCCCCCCCCGCATACTATCAAAACTCCAGGGCCCAGCAAGAGGGGGCCTCGGTGTTCCTGGCTTCAGTCACCGGCGAGGGTGGGAGGCGGGAGATTTGAGGCTTTAGCCCTGCAAGGCTTAAGGCTTCAGCTGCAGAGGGGTAGGGGAGCTTGGGGCTCTGGACTTCAGCCACCAGGCAGGGGAGGGCTGGGGCTTCTGATGCGGGGTAGGGGGGCTCGGGGGTCCGGGTTTTGCCCTGCAGGGGCACGGGGGCTCAGGGTTTTAGACCCACGGGGGAGCACCAGGGCTTCAGCCCCACAGCTCCATTCCTGGCTGGGTGCTCCCCACGGGGGGCACCCAGCCTCAGGGCTCCTCACGACTCTGCTCCAGTTTCAGCCCCATGGTGGTGCCGGGGTTCAGGGTCCTAGCCGCGGGGCCCCACGGCCCCCTGAAACCAGCTCACGGGCCTGCCAGGGGGCAGCAGACCCCTGGTTGAGAACCGCTGTGTTACAGCCCAGCTAGGTAGCTGTAACTCAATGTGTAGCAGCCTGTGCTTTTACCTCCGGAGGTCCCGCGTTCAAGTCCCCGGTGTGTTGGCCACTCGACCCTGATACAAACCATGAGTGTTGACTATGGCTCCATCTCTGTGGCCCTTTTCGTCTCATGCCTCTCTGCTAAGGCTGTCTCCAGCTGTGTCAACGATGCTGGTGCCACAGACAGCTGCTCGTTAGGAACTGGCCTGCGGTCCCTGCTCATAGAACAAAACTGATGTCCCTTCTCTGGCGCTGTCCAGCTCCAAATGAGTGCCTGGCTAACCCAAACTCGGCTGGTATCCAGCCTCCGGATGCCATTCCTCAGTGACAAGTTTAAGGGAAAGCAGCTGGGAGGCTTCAGCTATTTGACAGTGGCCCTTTAACAACAGGCCATTTGGTCCTTGAAGAAAGTTTAAAAAGTGTCCGCTCACGGGGGAAAAACCAGCCCACCCGTTCTCCCGTTTGCCATTGAGGAGGCTGTTAATTCCTTAAAATTAAATAGACCTGTGGTGTCGGAGCCTGGTAGTGCCGTCCAGGAGCGCAGCGGCCTGCTGGAGGGAAAAGACGTGCTCTTTAGGATGGAGTTTTGCTGTGTGTCATCTTCTGGAGGGTAGTTTTCCCCCACTCTTGTTTATTTCCAAACAGTTCCTCTGCTGCCTCTTGTTCCCCTGTGACAATATCGAAAGTAGGGTTTGTTTAGGGGTAGGAGCAGCAGTGGGAATGCTAGGACGCCTGGGTTCTATTCCTACTTCTGTCGCTGGCTCGCTGTGAAACCTGGGGCACTTGGCCTCACTTTGTCTGTCTGTAAAATGGGTATAATCCCAATGCTGCCCTGGCTCCCGGGTGAGTGAGGCTGAACTGCCTGCTGTTTTTCGAGCGCCTTGAGATCTTTCGCTGAAATGAGCTGCGGAAAAGCAAAACAGCCCATCACTAGCCTCTCTGACATCGCAGTCCTTTGCAGAGCCACCAGCTGTGATTTCACACAGAGGGTCACGGCTCTGGGTTTGTGGCCCCAATTCTGTGACGCACTAAAGTCAGATTGACTGTAATGGGGTTTAATCAGCATGTGCTTCAGTGCTCTTCCCGAACAGAGATGCTTTTCTGAATCAGGACCTTAGTAATTTTGTTTAGAGAGCATATTCCTCCCCAACCCTAGGGTATAGAGCTCTGCTCGTGCCTAAGATTTAAGCCTGACCCCGATCCAAGCCCAGCCTGGGAGGGTTGAGTTGTTTTCTGCCCCGACTCTGCCAAATCTGAGTCAGCACAGCTGCCTGCCACCCGTGCTGCCAGCCAGACGCTGCCCCCTGCTGCTGTGTGTGTGTGTTGTGGAGCGAGAGGCGCTGTAACTCCTCGGCACACCCACTCCACAGCACGCGTGCGCAGCGCAGCGAGGTGGCGACGGCCGGCGGGAGCAGGCCGCGCAGCTGCTGAGCCAACCCCACGGGCAGGAGAAGGTCATCAGACCCGACCCAGCCCCGAGAGGGTCGTGCTGTTTTCCACCCAAACCCAACCCAGGCAGTCAGGGCCTATCAGGTTGCTGGGCTCTCTCAGCGTGTTCTGCAGCGTACTCAGATAGAGACTGACAAGCTGCTGCGCCACAGACGCTGTTTAGATCCCGCTCGTAATGGCATACGCTGTGTGTAGTAGATCGACGTGACCTACCAGCACAAACGTACAGGCACTGACCATTTCTCCATCCTTTCCCCGAAGCATTAGTGCTTCATAATAACAATATTTTTAAGAATTCCCCCCGTGTGTAGCAATTAATTGCCACCACAAGCTGTCAGCTGGGTTAAAACCCAGGACTTTCATTGCCAAATGCACAGGCCTCAACTACCTGAGCTAAGGGAGCAATTCCCTTAGCCTGTAGCAGTAGCAGGCTCTTATCCTCTCTGTAGGCCAGCTGCTAGCTAATGTGTGTATCATCATACACACGTAGCCAGCAAGTTACACAAGAACATAGCGCTTATTAACCAGATTGCAAAGGGCTTTTCATCTATGGATCTCAAAGCAGGGATCATTATCCCCATTTTACAGATGGGACACTGAGGCACAGTGGCAGAGCTGGGAATAGAGCCCAGGTCTTCCGCATCCCCTTCCCGTGCCCCACCCACGGGCCACACTACCTGGCTCTGGAAGGAAATAGTGAAAGGGTTGTCCCCTAACAATGAATGAGAAGCTTTTCTGCTGTGAGCGTTGATATTTGAAATCTTGCCTGCTCTGCCCTGTACCCAGCCCTGCACTCAGTTACGGTGGGATTGGTTAACAGACACGGGTCTCCCAGGTGAAAAGGAATCAAGTAGTTGATTTGTAACCTGGCGCCTTGCTCTGTGTGAATGACATAATGGACTTGCAGCCATCGCTCTGGCACTTCTTCGGGGTTCTCTAAGGGCTTGTCTGTACTAGAGTTTTCTATCTCAAGCAAATGGACAATCCACTCTCCATAGCCGACATGTTTGCAAAGCTTGGCATTGGCCCTTCATGAACACTTGTTACACACCTTTGGTCATTTTGTGGGCTACTGCCTCCCAATTTTTACCAGCCATAAGGTCAAGCGACAGGGAGGAGGGGGCAGAGAGGAGTGAGCAGGAGGCAGGGCCTCGGGGGGAAGAGGCGGCACGGGGGCGGGGACTCGGAGGAAGAAGCAGCACGAGGGTGGGGCCTCAGGGGAAGAGGTGGTGCAGGAGGCGGAGCCTCAGGGGAAGAGGCAGCACAGGGGCTCAGGAAGAAAGGGCATTGTGAGGGCGGGGCCTCGGGGGAAGAGGCGGCATGGGGGCGGGGCCTCGGGGGGAAGAGGAGGGGCGGGAGGCGGGGCTGCGGAGGAAGAAGTGGCATGGGGGCAGGGCCTCGGGGGAAGAGGCGGGGTCTCGGGGGAAGAGCCGGCACAGGGGCAGGGACTCGGGGAAGAAGCGGTGCGGGAGGCGGGGCCACGGAGGAAGAAATGGCATGGGGGTGAGGCCTCGGGGAAAATGGGCAGTGCAAGGACAGGGGCTTGGGGAGAAGCAGGAGCAGGACCTCGGGGGGTGGGGAAGAGGGCATGGGGGGGCACAGTTCGGGCTCCGGTGGCCCCCTCAATTGTAGGGAGCTTCCAGCACCCCTGAATATAACCGGTTTGGGAGCTGTAATTTCAAGCCCCACGGGATCGCGGCAGGAATAGAAGAATGTGAAAGGACAAATAGAAGGTTCCGCTGACCCCTGTGTCCAGAACCAGGGAAGCAGCGTGAGGCGATGGTAACACAAGCGTTGTGGCTACTAACATGCAGCACCTCTGGATTTATTCACAGCCCCTCAGGAACAAGGTGTTGCGAAGTTTGGTGCCTTCAGATTAACTCCTTAAAGGCCCCGCTCCTCCTCAGGAAGAGAGCTCACAGCCCATTCCCTTGTCTGGAGAACATTTGGAGAACACTCTCCTGTCAGGTCTTCAGAGCCCCGTGCCTTGCCTGTCCCACAGGCCATATCCATAACCAGTAGTCTCTGACTGTCCCTTCTCAGAGCTCTCTCCTCACCTTCCACCCCCTTCTCTTCACAGCACGGAGGTGAACTCAGAACACCACGCGAAGATCATCGAGGCTCTCATCGTGGCCGGAGGCGTGGCCGAGATGCAAACTGCACCCGGTAGGAAACTGCGGAAACGCGGGATGAGGTGGGGAATAGCAGGGGTTTGATTGCAGCGGGCACGTGGCGACTGAGCACAATGCTTGTGGAATCCATCAGGGAATGAAAGTAAAGGAGTCCCAGCCCGTACCCACCTCTCGGCACATTGATTTCTCTCCTCTGTGCTTCTCTAGCTGCTGGGAGGGAGAAGCAGGATTCTCTGGGCCTTGTGCAGATTAATTCTGGTCATTATCAGTTGCATACGTGGATGGAGACGGCTGTTTCATGCTCAGAGGTGACCTTCCTAGAACTTATTAAGGTGCCTCAAAAGCAGATGAGGCCGTGACTTAACCAACTTCAGCTTAAGGGAGTGTTGGTGATATTAGCAAGGGAGGGGCTTAGTCTCCCGAGAGTTCCTCACCGGACATCAGCTATTCCCTGCCTGCCTTGGTGATCAAGGTGCCCTTCTGGCAATTTGGAAGGCGGTCACCCTGCCCGGGGCGGAGACGGGAGATCCAAGGCTTCCTCTCCACTCTGTCTGTGTGCATGGTAGGTCGGTCGTTAGCATCTGACTGGCAGAACGGCTGGGCCTGGCGCTGGAAGCTGGGGATTTTTTAATTGCTCTTCAGGGAATGGCAGAGCTGATGTTGTTGGGGAGGGTTGACTTTGAAAGGTGCCTAGCACATGAGGGAAGGGGAAGTTGTTTGCATGCTCTGCTGTATTGTCCAGCAGTCTGGCTCGCAGGAGGTTTATTTTCTGTGCTCTTGGTCTTGACGCTTCTGCTCTTGCTTGCACGTTTCATCTGACGTGCAGAGATCAGTGAGGCTCTGGCCTCAGCCACAGGCTCTGGCCATGGGGGAGGTGGGGGTACAACTGGACTGAGGTTGTTTCGACAAGGGATCTCTCCAGACATGATCCACAGGGCCTCCTGACTTTACCGTTGAGCCATTTAGAGGAGAGGTTTTCTGTCACGTGCATCCAACAAACCGGTTTTAGCTCTGAAGACGGAGCTGAGATTACAAAAGCCTGCTGGCTCTGGGCTAGAGGAACAGAGTCGACTTTTCTAACGTTCATCCTCTTCTCATGAGAATAATGGATTTCAAAGGGGCAGTTGGTGTCCAGGGCTTGTCTGCAAAGAGTCTGTAATGTCTGAAAGTTAGTCGTGAGTTTCCTACACTCCTTAATGTTGCCTGTGTTTCTAAACCGCATGGCGGGGTTCATTTCTGGGGCGTTCAGGTACAGCCCGCTAGACATTTTGTGGCAGCATCACTTAATTTTTTTTTAATGGAGGAATCAGTGAAATGTATGGAATTAAAGTAGACATGCTCACAATGGAGTTTATTTTTCTATTCAATTCAGCTGAATTTAGGTCGGCATCAGATTTTCAGTGCCCAACCTACTGACGACGTTGGTATTGACATGACAGCGCATAATTGAGCAGGTTGTGCCTTTTGGTGGGATGGAAAGACGCTGTCCAATCTGACTCCTCTTGTCAGTTTTGTTGCTTAATATATGGCTCATTCTTAAATCACCAGAAACATCTTCAGAGATTGTGATGAGTTTGTATGTTACAGATTTAAAAAAATTAATAACAGTAAAGTAGATGGGCACTTATATCTTGGGCTAGAGTCATTAGAGAATCAAAACCATACAAACTATAGATACAATCCAGCTTCCCCACAACTTGAGTTCTCACTCTGTTTCCTTTGTTTACCAGTCCCCACACCCTGTTTGGGCTCTGTACACCACACAGAGCCATCTAGAGGCTGAATAATATACTGCAGGTAAACCTAATATTACGACCGCTGAGAAGATTAGGGCTGCACTCAATTTGCTGCACTCAATTTGGAAGACTCACAAGTGCAAGCAAAACACTTTGCCGGTTAGCTCCAGGGATGGAGTGAAAACGTGGTTGTGAATAGAACTGGTTGATTGACAGTCAAAAGACTGGCGAATAGATACTCATGAATCACCTTGGAGAGTTTGGTTGGTTGTGCTTGTGAGAGTTGTGTTGTTAAATTTTCACTGGAATTTAGATTACCACTTGCTTATTCAAATATTCCCAGATCTCAAAACTTCCCCCTATTTTAACACAAGATTATTCATCTATAGTTTTTATCTACTGTAAAAATGTGGTGTTTGTGATCCATCATTCATTATCTTCTTGGTTTTGGGTTGTTGTTTTTTTAAGTTTGACATCCAATCAGGGAGCAGAATCTGTGCCTTGTGATTTCGGTGACCAATCACACCCCAAGAATAATGGCCAGGCTCAATGAACAACTCTCAGGCTGTTATTTAGATTCATAGGCCTTAAGGCCCGCAGGGACCATCATGATCATATAGCGTAGGCGCCAACTCTGGGGCTGGAGCACCCATGGGGAAAAATTGGTGGGTGCTCTGCACCCACCAGCAGTTCCCTGCCCCAGCTCATCTCCGCTCCGCCTCCTCCCCTGAGCGCGCCGCTTTTCCCCCCTAGCTCCCAGCGCTTCCCAGGTCTTTCTCCTCCTGTCACTTCCAGCTATAGGTCCCCAGCTTATAGTAAAATTCTTGTTGTTAGTCCCTAAGTGCATGACTTGCACTTTGCACTGTTAAATTTCATCCCATTTCTGTTACTCCAGTTTTCAAGGTCCCCCAGATTTTCTTGTATGATATTCCGGTCCTCCTCCCTATGCCAACGACAATTGGCCAGGCTTGTATCCATGCTGGTCTCAGAACGCTCCAACTCGAGTCCAGATGCTCCCTTGCAACACAGCGCACCTGCTGGGCTGGCCGTTGAAGGCTCTCATTCATACATCAGCTTGCACCTATCCCATGCATGCTGCTGGAAGCATGCCCCTATGCTACCGTGCATGCAAACCCCTCCACCTGCTCCAACAATCCCATGGTTTCATCTGGGATTTCCTTTGCAGGCTCAGCAGCTCTCCGGAGCACCCCGTGAGCCAACGCACAGCCTGTCTCATTGCTCTGTCTGTGTCTGTGTGTACATGGAAGGGGACTGCTCACCGGAGCCAGCGAACCTTTGCGCTCACCTACCGGAAGTGCTCAACCGCTGCAGAATGGCCAAGTGACAGAGGGGAGGGAACAGGAGGAATGCGGCTAGGAATTCTTGGGTGGCTGCAGTTTTCCACTTGTATCTTAAGAGCCCCGTACTTTCCCCTCTCCCTTTTTTAATGGGATGCGTTGGCTGCTGGGCGCCAGGGTGGAGTTTTGCAGCCGACGCTGGCACCGGTGGCATTGGCCGGCGCTCTACGGGCATGCGCTTTCTCACAGCCTCAACTGCTGCCTGGGGGACCGTTGACAACAAAAGCGCTGTCGAGGAGAACGCCTGTGAGGGCAGGCAGGGAGCAGCAGGTTCGGTGACGCTGCCTTTTTAGGCAGGGACAGAAAGCGAAGAGTGGAAGGGGAACGTGCTCCTCAGTGGGCTACGGAGTCCTACCTCGAGGCCACCAGTTGCGAGCCAGACCTGTGCTGTTAGTGTCCAGACTTTGTTGCCCTCTGGTGGCTGTTGGTGGCCCATGTGGAATTGATTGGCAATGTCCGTCTCTTCTCTTGGGCCAGGTGTGCGCATTGCAGGGGGGACAGTGGAGCACATGGACTATCCCATCTCTAACCAGCGCCACAACGGGTCCCTTCCTTGTCAGCCTGGATGAGCCAAGGAGGCTGACTTCCCTCCTCCCGTCTGGAAGAGGCCCAGGGTTGAGGCCCATGGGCAGGGTGTCATGGGGCTGTTTGCGCTCTCAGAGCTGGCGTAAGTGCTGGAAGCTCACACACACAATCCGGTAGCTTTTCCTGATTCAGGCAGAGCTGGAGTCCCCCCGTAACTGGGGTGACCAGGAATTCCCAGGCTCTTTAAGCCACGGGAACAGATCATACCCCTGGAGAGCCGACCCTCTCTATCAAGGGATCCGAACAGGATAGACTGAAAATGCTGGGCATTACGGACCTGCACCGCCCTTGGCAGCTTGGACACCTCTTATTTATAGCCCTGACCCCTGCCTTTAGGAACATCTGGGGAAACAGACTATTGCTTAGCCAGGGCTAATGCAAACCATCTTCTACATTGATGAGTCTGATGAGGAGTCTCCGCCTCGGCAGAGGGGCTGCAGATTTCAGTGGCTACCACTTTGACTGTACCTGGAAACGTCCCTCTCTAAGCCAGCTGGATTCCTGATGAGATGATGGCTCGGGAATCTCATCCCTGTAGCTCGGGGGAGTCCCCATTAGCCCTCTGTCTTGGAAAGTGAGTTACCGAGATGCCGGACAGGCAGGGACCCGGGTGTCCTTCCTTCCTGCTTTTCTCAGCTGTTGCTTGGGAAAGCGCAGCCCTCGGTGGTGCTGCTGTCCTGGTGTTCATCTGCGTTAGCCCCTCCGACGTCGCCGAGGTCTCAGTGTCTGCGGCTCGGAGCGCGGGTCGGCAGTGCTTAATTGAATCACTCGCGCTGACGATTGATAGCCCCGTGGAGAAAATCCAATAGCAGCCGTTAATCAAAATGCTGTGACAAGGGTAACACATGGGAGAGCCCGGATGAAGAGCTGAAAATTCATTCCAAATTGGATCAAGAACTCCATCCGCCGGGCAGAGAACCAGACGAGATTCGCTTGCTAACCCAGAAGCATGTGTGTACACACACACATATGCACGCACACTCTCTCCTCCTGTCTTGGATGTTATCCACAACTGCACGACTACTCCTGCTTATTGCCTATCCCCCGCTGAGCGGGGTGTGGTAAATATCGCCCTGGTGTGAAAGGTGGTGGCAGGGGAGAGGTACAGCTGGCTGGAGATGGCCCGTCACAGCGCACACATTTCAGATGCTGACTCTGTGCCTGCACCTGGAGCCCAGCTCTTGTCACAGCCAGCTGCAGGGGTTCCCCTGGGAGCTCGCACTTTCAGGGAGGAGGGTCCTGCCTGTGATCTCTGCTGATGCCTCCGGGCACTGCCGTTCCATGGCTGGCTTGGTGACCCAAAGCTGCAGGGGTAGGAGCTGTCGGGAGAGCTTTCCCGGAGCGGTCACAGTCTGGCATGCCTCAGATCGCGCTGTGCTTCCGTTGACGCCGTCTCCTGGCCGTTCTGCACGCCCTAGATGCCAGAAGTCCCCAAAACTGCAGCATTCTTGGAGTGCTGAAAGGCTCGGGTGATGGTCCAGTGGGTAAGGCCCTAACTAGGACTAGGGAGACCTACGGTCAATTCTCAGCTCCACTGCAGGCTTCCTGTGTGACCTTGGGCAAGTCACTTGGCCTCTCTGTGCCTCAGTTTCCCCATCTGTACAATGAATCATAGAATCATAGAGAATCATAGAATCTCAGGGTTGGAAGGGACCTCAGGAGGTCATCTAGTCCAACCCCCTATGAGGACAATAGCACTGCCCTACCTTACAGGGGTGTAGCGCTACATTAAGGATTGTGAGGTGCTTAGATATTGGGGTCATAGGGACCGGATAAGTACGAGAGCCAGAAGCAAATGCTGGCAGTTATTTCAGGGATCACATGGGAAAGGCGCGTTCCAAGCCCATCAAGATTTTAGTGGGCAAAGGATTAACTAACATCTCCAACAGCCGCTGGCAAGAATCCTAGAACCATGGGAGTTAGTGCTAAGAGAGACGTCTTTTGTCCTATGTCTTTTGTCCATCTTTGCACCCCAGCCAGTGCGGATCACTGCCCAAATTATATTCTTCAGTGCTTGCAGCAGGCCAGGTGCGATGACCCCAACGCTGGAAAGGCCCTGCCGCTGGGAACCCAGCTAAGCTCTATTTCAGTCTACAGTTTCCATTGCCCATTTGAATCCCATTTCTGCCAGTGACACTTCCTTGCATCACCCTCTGCATTCCTCTCCCTCTCTGGAATACCTCTAGATACTGCTCATCTCCCCTCCTAGTGATGGGGTGCCAAGCAACACATGGCTATTTCCTTGAATAATGCCTCAGAAATCGCGCCCCCCCCCCAGCCACTTCATCATATTTATTACTCTCCCTTGAATTCTCTCCAGTCAACTCGTCGACATCGGTATGCGTCTCTTCCGTTCACTTCACCACATGTTAGGAAATAACAGCTTGATCTCCTCACTAAGTCTGGTCTAGGGTGAACTCAGTAACACACCGGAACAATTAACTCCTCCTTTCTAACTATGATCCTTCAGTTTGATTACCTCGTAGGGGGGCAAATGGTCCGAATGGTTAAGGCAGAGACCAAGGAGTCAGGACTCCTGGGTTCTGTTCCTAGCTCTGGGAGGGCGCGTGGTCTAATGGGAGAGGACTAGGAGTCAGGACTCCTGGGTTCTGTTCCCAGCTCTGGGAGGGCGTGTGGTCTAATGGGAGAGGACTAGGGTCAGGACTCCTGGGTTCTGTTCCCACCTCTGGGAGGGCGCGTGGTCTAATGGGAGAGGACTAGGAGTCAGGACTCCTGGGTTCTGTTCCTAGCTCTNCGACCAAGGAGTCAGGACTCCTGGGTTCTGCTCCCACCTCTGGGAGGGCGCGTGGTCTAATGGGAGAGGACTAGGGTCAGGACTCCTGGGTTCTGTTCCCAGCTCTGGGAGGGTGTGTGGTCTAATGGGAGAGGACTAGGAGTCAGGACTCCTGGGTTCTAGGCCCACATCTTCCACTGACTCACTACACAGCATTGGACCTTTAACCTCTCTGTTTATATCTAGAAAGCAGGATGTTATTACTCTTCTCTCCTCACATTAGGGGCTTGCGGGCCCTAATGAAATGTTTGGAAAGCACTTGGAGCGCTGTGGATGAAAGGGGCTATATAAAGTGCTGAGCATTATTATTGGCATCCTGGATTCTAAGAGTCCGTAGCCACCGTGTACGTCCCCTCTCCCCTTTTCGCCCCGTGTGCACTTTTCTTTTCTTTTCTTTTTTTTGGAGTTGTAGCTTATAATTAGACATGCAACATGGCTATAAATACCCTGCAATAACATGGCGGGTGGGATGCAAATAGCACATGAATAGGAGTCACTAGTTGACACCGAGGAAACCATAAAGTGTGACTTCATTCTGACTCAAGCATAAATATACGTCCAGTGAGTTTCTGTGGTTTGGGGGATTGGAGAGGAGAGGTGCAGGTCACTGGCTGAGCAGGGAGCAGCAGCTTTTGCTGAGGGGTTTTATCCAAGAAAGGGGACGTTTCGAGCCAGATTTCCCTGTTGTGAGTGTGAGCGTCTGCTGGGATTTGAGCTGCGCTTCTATAGGCAAATGGTGCTAAGAGGAGAAGTGACATAGGGGGAGGAACTGAAGGGCACTGTGACTCCAGGAGGCAGATGCTGCTGCTTAAATAATGACTGGTGAGGGAGGCATTTCCAGGGGTCTTATGATCCTCTGGGTTAAGGCCTCCGGGTTTCCGCTGAAGTTATTGGAAAGACTCATTGATGTCAGTGGAGCTTGGATCTGGCCCTCTCTGCAACGTACTGAATTAATGGCTGTGTCTTCACTGCAAAAAGGTGCGTTTGTAATCGACCGAGCTATCTCCACGGAACGCCCTTCTGGACCCAAAGCAGAGTTGTTTTTGCCACAGCCGGTCAGAAAATAGGTTTTCTTTCCAGCAGAAAATGCCCATGAAAATATGGGGGGGGGAGGGATTGTTTTCACCTACATTTTCCAGGGGAAACGGTGGTTTCTCGGCAAAAATGTGACAACGGAAACATTTGGATTTGGAAATGCCTCCACAGTGCCTCGTGGGTGGTGTAGTTTGCGCACTTCACGCTCCTGTCCTCCTTCGGAGGCTGGGCTTCCTGGCCCAGGCTACATCTCCCATATTTCAGGGTTGGGCTGAAACATTTTGGTTTGGGGGCGTTCGGTTGTTCATTGAGAAAGCGACACTTTTCACCGAACGCAGACCCTTTGCCCAGAAAACCGTAATTTCGGGCAACCCCCAGCTTTGACGGAAAAGTTTCGACCAGTTTTGGTTTTTACCTTGAGGTAGCTAGTCAAAATCAATCTCAGGCTGAGCCTACATTGAGGTAAAGTCAAGGAAAGACTTCCCTGGGCCCAGTCAGCGATGTCATACCTTCCCCATCGGTCACTGTTGCTACATGTGTATAATCGGGGAAGACATGATGAAGAGTTAAGAGCAACCCCTCTCCCCTTGCATTGGATAGGCAGCTTGACTCCCACAGCTAATATTCCATAAAACCGTCCGATGCACTGCCATGACCACACAAATACATACCCGCTAATGAGCACCACAATTATGGAAGCTCCGCCCCAAAAGATATAGACCCCTCCCACCCCAGTTAAACTTATCTCGCTTCTTCAAGCACTTGGAGAACCTACGACAAAGGCTGCTACATCAGCAAAAAGTATCTGTTGTTATTTAATGGCCGGGGGAATCCGCAGGACTCCAACAGCGATGGCACATTTCTAATGAACACACTTGTAAATTCTAGCACGTAGACATGACATAACATAAGAACGGCCATACTGGGTCAGACCAAAGGTCCATCTAGCCCAGTCTCCTGTCTTCCGACAGTGGCCAATGCCAGGTGCCCCAGAGGGAATGAACAGAACAGGGAATCATCAAGTGATCCATTCCCTGTCGCCCATTCCCAGCTTCTGGCAAACAGAGGCTAGGGACACCATCCCTGCCCATCCTGGCTAATAGCCATTGATGGACCTATCCTCCATGAATGTATCTAGTTCTTTTTTGAACCCTGTTATAGTCTTGGCCTTCACAACATCCTCTGGCAAGGAGTTCCACAGGTTGACTGTGTGTTGTGGGAAGAAATACTTCCTTTTGTTTGTTTTAAACCAGCTGCCTATTAATTTCATTGGGTGCAAAATGACCCAAAGGTTTGTTCCTATTTGTGCGTGGATCTAGGACTCCACGGACCTGCAGCCTAGGGTTCGTTAAACGTGACCTGAAGTAAATCTTTGCATGCGGGATGAGACTTTTGTGTCCTGCCCCAACTAGAATTCACAATGGTGTTAGGTAACACGTGTTAATGACCATGGCTAAAACCTCCCGTGTAGACATACCCTAAGGAGAGAGGGAAGGGAAGGGTCCGGTTGGTCTATGGAGCTGCTGAAGCAATGGGATTGCAGAGTTGTTGTAGCCAGAATATTCGAGAGACAAGGGGGGCGAGGTTTCTCTTTCGCCAACAGAAGTTGGTCCAATAACAGCTATTACCTCACCCACCTTGTGGAATATCAGTTCGGAGCATGTGGGTCTAGCCACTTGTTCTCATGTTTAGAAAAGCAGGCTCATGCTTCAAAAGGGGGAGGTCACCCCGAAATGGAGAGGCGACGGGAGCTTTCAGCTGGGCGCACCGCACGGGACTCTCCTTTGCCGTCGCACGTAATTGCAGACACGTGAGGCTTGGAGCCAGCCATTCGTGTCGGTGTCCTAGCCTGAGATCACTCTGTTCTCCCAGGTTCGTTTTGTTTGCTCAACGGCTGCTAATGTAGATTTGAAAACCGTCCCTTGACGACACCACGCTGGGCCAGGGGGTTGGCACCGGCCGTGGGGACCCAGAGGCTGCGGGTCAGCAGTTCACCTCCAGCCCAGGTTGTCAGTGACCTGATGGATTGCTGGTGGCCTCAATCCAGCGCTGAGTGGCTGGGTGCCCACATCGTGAAAACCATCCCCACAATCGGCCCCCTTCTTGGCAGTCCTAGCAGAGAGGCCGAGGCGTGAATGGGTCGCTAAGACCGAGCGCCCCCGTGAGATGGTCCGAGCAGGGGGCTGCTGTGTCAGGCGGGTGAAATCACTGGCAGGGTGTCTGTTGTACTCACTCCTCAAAGCCAGTGGGGAACGAGGGACTCCTTCCGAGTTAATAAACATACTGTCCTGCTAAATTCCACCCCTCGCGAAGGCAGCTCTGCCGTCGGCTGTCAGTTAACTCGCAGACAGCTCATAAAGCTAATTTTCTTTCCTCTTGGCGTGGGATCGTGTGTGCTGCTCAGCGATTCACCCGGCTTGCAGCAGAGAGAGAGGGAGAGGCGGAGAAACCTGGCAAGGTTCTTTCCTTTGTCTTCCTCGAAGAAACGCTTTCAAACGCGAATTGCATTCTCAGAACTCTTGGTTCTGTTTCTCCTGGAGAGAGAGAGAGAACCAGCGTACGGTGTATTCCCCGGTGGCGTATGCCTAATCCTCAGCTGGTGTAAATCGGCGTCGCGCCAGCACCAATTTCACACCGGCAGAGGATCTAGCCCATAACATGGATCTTCCTCTTTCCCGTCGGGGATTGAGACTCCAGAGGGAATCTGGGAGAACTGAGCACTGACTGCAGGTCGGCCGAGTGCCCAGCCTGGGCTTTATCCTAGAGACCACCCTTCCTCCCTGCCGAGACAGGAGCCTTTTCCCCCAGCTGAGCTCTAGCTTGTTCACACCACCGGAGAGTGGGAGAGAGTCTGAATCTGTTGCCCTACAGGGCACGCTACAAACCCATCTGTTGTCTCAGGTTGGGGGATAACAGAGGGTGTCCCTTGGGGCAGGTGGGCAGATCCTGCACCCTCCCGGAGACCTCACTGGGGCTCTGTCTAAGGGTAGGCGTCCCCCCGGAATACGAACGTTGCAGGACTGGCGCCTCCATTTGCCAGCCTTTTCCCGAGGGGGGGGGGGCGCTGGAGAGGACTTCCTGACCATTTCCCAGAGAACAATTAGCTTATGGAGCATGCCAAGGTGGGCTTGAAAGCCTCTAGCTAGAGCGGGAAGCCCTGGCAAGGGGGGGAGGGATAGCTCAGTGGTTTGAGCATTGGCCTGCTAAACCCAGGGTTGTGAGTTCAATCCTTGAGGGGGGGCATTTAGGGAACTGGGGTAAAAATCTGTCTGGGGCTTGGTCCTGCTTTGAGCAGGGGGTGGGACTAGATGACCTCCTGAGGTCCCTTCCAACCCTGACATTCTATGATCCTGTATCATCAGGTGGCTCTTCTCATGTGCATTAATCTCCTTATGTAATAGTCAAGGCATTGCTTCACGGCTCACGGGTTGCTCATGTGCTGATGGCAGTGGAGGGGTGAGGGTCGGAGCCCTTCCAGCAAACCCTTGCCAGGGACCAGGTTGAGAAGGAGAAGGGAAATCCACAGGGAAATCTAAACAAAACCCTCTCTGGCGTGGATGATCCATGCAGCTAAAGCCTCCCAGCTGCTCCCACTGCTAGAGGCTTTGGGTACGCTCCTAACGACTAGGTGACAGGGAATCCCATTCCACGGCATAAAGGGATGTCCCAGGGACTGGGCACTGCAAGAAGCAAGCCCTGCGGTGAATATTCTCCACCCCGACGGCAGTGGTGTAAACCCACGTGTAGGGTACGGGAGATGGTAGCTGCAGACTCCTTTTGCACTGAGGCGTAGGGGCTTTGCTGGCTGGGAACGGACATGGCAAAACCAGCCCGGGGAGGCGCAGATTCATGTTCGTGTCTAGAACCAACCCCTCCCTAAGGGGTTAACGGTGACCCAAGCTACATGCCAATGCACAGGAGCTGAGGTTTCACTCACTAGATGTGCGGAGAGCGCTAGCATTATATAAATAAATGGAGATATACCTATCTCATAGAGCTGGAAGGGACCCCGAAGGGTCATCGAGTCCAGCCCCCTGCCTTCACTAGCAGGACCAATTTTGCCCCAGATCCCTAAGTGGCCCCCTCAAGGATTGAACTCACAACCCTGGGTTTAGCAGGCCAATGCTCAAACCACTGAGCTATGCCTCCCCCCCCCAACCTGTGATGACATGTGTGGGCTGTTGGGAGCAGACGGGAGGCCCCAGCGCACGCGGTAAAGGAGACCTCCAGAAGTTAAGTGACTTGTCCACAGCCACCCAGTGAGTCGGTGGCAGCGCCTCATGGGCGGTGTTTCTCCTGGCAGCTGGCTGTTCCCGTGCCTGGCTTTAGGTGACAGACTCCCCCGCAGGTCTCCCCAGAAAGGCAGCTGCCCCCCGCAAGCCTTTCCCAGGCTGGCCTGGCACGGTGGGTCCTGGCTGGGAACAGCCGGGATCGGCTGCCAGCCTCTTTGCTCACGGTGCAGGGCACCTTTCCCGAAGTGCCCCTCTTCTCCCAGCTGCCCTGGTCTGGGCAGCGGGCCTGGGCAGGCTGATGACATCCTGGGCTTCTCAGGGCATTGGATTGGGCCCATTCTCAGCCTCTGGCTCCTGACACCACCTGGGTCATGTGACATCCAAGCATGGGGCTTTCTCCCCTCTGGCTCCAGTTTGCCCCCCGCCCACCCTGTGCTGCCCATAGCCTTGGGAAGGCCAAGCTGGGGATGTTCCCCTGCTCTAGCTGTGTTCTATTTATTGCCGTGTCTTTGTTATTTGATTGGGGAGGATGGGGGAGGCTGCAACACGAACCCCAGAGTTTAAACATTCTCCAGACTCATGCGTGTGAGATCTGTATCCAGAGCAGAGCTACCCGGCACGGCTCTACCTGTAATGCAGGGGGCCTGTTCTAACAGTGGTATCTGGGGAATAAGTAGCTAGCTGGCAGACACAGCTTACAGAGATCTTATTATCTTGTGCCTTCGGCTCTCTCAGGGGCAACGCAATAATCATCATCACCATTCTTAGCTGTTCTCTACCATTTTTCACCCATAGATCAGTATTATTACCCCCATTGAACAGATGGGGAAACTGAGTCACGGAGATTTGCCCAAGATCAGCCAGTGGTGAAGCTGGGACTAGAACCCCACTGTCTTGAGTGCTAATCCGGGGCTCTTACCACTAGGCCATACTCCCTCATTAACCCCCAAGGCCTCAGGCTGGCTTGGCAGACGCTCTCCCCTTGAGACACCCCAGGGCAGGCAGGGTGAAAGATCCCCACCTGCCCCGCACACGGCAGGGGCCCATTGTCTGAGAGGGCAGAGACTGCGCTCTATTTAAAGGAATGAATGGAGCGTGCCGGGTGGAGGGGGCGGGTGGTTTGTATAGAAGCAGGTTGGGGCAGGAACTAAACTAAAGGTGGGGAGGGATGGGCTGTGAAGGGAGCCCAAGGGGTGGGCTGGGAGTCACGCTGTGCCCTGAGTTAGCATCTGCAAGCACGCGATCTCGTTAGTTACCCTTGCCCTCTTCCCCTACCCCCTCGCTCACTGCAGCTCGTTTTAACTCTCTTGTCAGGTCATCAGGGCGGCCCCTGTCTGCCCACGGGTTTGTAGAGTGCCTGGCACTGTGGGGCCCCGATCCCCATCACTCCCACAAATAGCATGCCATGGTCCAGGGCCCGCGTGGGAGGTGAGAGCGGGGAGGGCTGGGAATCTGTGCCCATCAGTCTATTTCCCAACCTCGGGCAGGAACAGGGGAGGAATTGATTTAAATGCCAGCTTATGTAAATGTGGATGACATCATCCCCTGTTCCTCTCCAGGCGCTATTTATAGCCACTTTAATTTACTCCCCTTTGCTTTATTATCTTTCCACAAGCCCTTTATCCCCAGCATTTAGCATCTCAATTGACAAGCCAGCCGCATGATACAGCACGATGCTTTTTCATGATGCTGCAAAGAAGGGCTCAGACAGAGAGATGGGGGGAGGGAGGGGAGCTGGGGACGAGCGGGTTCCTGGCTGCAGCAGCACCCAGATCTAGAACCGTCTGGGAGAAAATAACCCACCGTATCACTGTCCTGCCGGCGTCCAGAGCGCAAGTTATTGATCTGTATTACCGGAGAGCCTAGGGGTCCTGGCCAGGAGTGAAGGATGGAGGCGTTGTTCAAACGCAGAGCAAAAAGACCCAACGCGCCGACAATCTAAGTATAAGACAAGAGACAACAGATGGATACAGCCAGATACACAGGGGGGAGAACAAGGAAACAGAGAGACAGACTTGCTCAGCATGGTCAGCCCACCGGCAGCCCAGCCCTTGTCCAGTTNGGTGGGGGCTGCGGAAAATACTCCGTGAGAATTTAAACCCTGATACAGTAATGAGTTACTTTTGCGGATGTTTATGGGAGGGTTGGCATGTGAGAAAGCGCCAAGGTGCCCTTTTGACAGTTTTAACAAGTGGGCAGTAGAGGCTGGCGTCACGGGCCAGTTGGAGACAGGAGTCGACATCTCAATAGTGAATAAGAGATGATAGGGCAGGTGGGGATAGACCACGAAGAACCTTGAACGTGAAGACAAGTAGCTTGTGTTTGAAGCCGGGAGAGAGCAGCGTTTGAGTGGGAGGTAGATTCTTTAGCACCAAACATCCGCAAAACACCCCAGAAAACTCCTTAGGAATTAAGTATGGGATGTCAAATCCATCAATGTCAGCTCACTGCAGCTGCTGACCCGGCCTGAAAATGGTGTTGCCAACTCTCACGGTATGTGCTTTCTTTTCCATCAAGCTCCAGCTCTTGGAGTCCTGTGAAAATCTCAGTATTCATTTAAAAAAGAAAGGAAGTTTCTAGTCCTCCTGGCTTCAGAAAAAAGCTTGAAAACATGACCTCAAAGGGCTCAAAAAGCAGATGGTGAATAAATAGAACCTCAAATGTATTTTTTTTTTTAAAGCGTGCTTTTTTAACCAATCTCCTAATTTTGGTGGTTCTGACATGATTTTTGAATGCTTGGTAACCCTGTAAAAGTTACAGCTATTTCAAGGAGGATCTAGTCCAGGGTTCCACTCACCCGGCTGAGATCATCCTGCAGTGTGAGTAGCAAGGTTGTCAGGTGGGATGGGAGGGAGAGCGCCGTCTGTTCTATTTGGGTGGCAGATACTCAGGGGCGGCTCTGTGTTTTTTGCCGCCCCAAGCATGCCTGCAGGAGGTCCGCCGGTGCCGCGCCATCAGCGTCCCCACCGCCGAATTGCCGCCTGCCTGCTGCCCTCACAGCGACCGGCAGGCCGCCCCCCGCAGCTTGGCGCCCCAGGCACGCGCTTGCTGCGCTGGTGCCTGGAGCCGCCCCTGCGGATACTACTACTAACCCTAAGCGATGTGGAGAGCCCTTGTCAACATCATGTAGAGTCAGTCTCACTTTCCGCTTCCTGGGCACCATGGGAAGCTGTAAATGAAATAAAACTGCCTTGGAAGTAAACAACCTCCTGAAGACACGGGATGTAGATTTTGATTTTTCTCTAGCCTCCATTCGGGGGCTAACTTGACATTGTCCCTTTAAATCAAGTGACCACGATACGTTTATCTTTCATGTCATTGGTCGAGCGTGTTATCACCTGATATTCCATTGGGGGCGGAGTTCCTCACTTAGCCTAGAGACGATTCATCTTGATCCTGTGGTCGAATTAACCTCCGCTGATAAACGCAGTTACTGGTTTTTTAATTGACTTCTGGACTAATGAAATGACCAACAAGATGTCCAAACAGTCCTGTTATAAGGAAACCGTAGCCCTTATTGGTTGAAACTCCTTGGAGCATGAGAAAGGGGAGCAGCCTAAACTGTGAGGTGCATTTGAAATCAATGGGTCTTTGAGATGGGGCCCAGATGCCAGCCCCAGATACCCCCAATCTTTGGGGGGTGTTTGAAATGTGGACCTGGATCGGGATTAATTGGGCATGTCTGAGCCCATTGCTGGACGCGTCCATCTTCCTAAGACGGCAACATCAGCGCGGTATGGGGCAGACCGGCCCCATTTGCCGCTTGCGTTATTTTTGCGACGATCCCTCCCATGGTCTTGAAGCCCAAAGCACTTTGCAGTTGCCTCCGCCACGCACCAGGCCCGCTGCACGACAGTGCCTGGTAACTGTCCCGCTCAGAAATGGAGGAAGGAGACGGTGTCCAAATGAAACAGCGAGGGTGATGTAAGTAGGTGCCGTGGGATCTTCCTTGAGCCCACCGGGGTAGGACGGTTGGTTTATGCCTCATGGTTTTATGACACATTTAGCAGCACAACGACCGCTCACACGTGCCCGCTCACCCCCTTAGAGCACCCGGGCTTTCCACCCAAGGACTGGCTGCTTCGCTTGGGAGACCCACCAAGAGCCAAACCCAACTCAGTGTCGCTGCTGCTTGTTTAGTGTGGGGCGTATTTTGACTAGAAGCCTGGAAGTTCTTTGTCTGATTGTTAGGCAGGTTTGCTGCCTGCCACGAAGCTCTCACATGCTGTCCCTAGCTTGGATGTTGTCACCTCTTCGGCAGCCTGCTTGGCCCTGGGCCCGTTTTAATTATAGACTTGCGTTCCGCATTCAGGTCAGGGAGTGTTTTAGCAAGAATAGCTCCTCGTCTTGTGACCCCCACCCAGGTCTGAGCTGAGCAATAGCCCCACGCTTTCCCCTGAAGCGAGACAGACCCAGCTGACCCGCGCAGTGACTTGCAGAAAGCAAGGAGTATTGTCCAGCAATAGCAAACGGTAGGCCGGATTCAGTGCAGATGCAAACAGCTGTAATTCCATAGACTTCAGCTAAGTTTCCCTTTTCTCCAGCTGATCTGCATTTGGCGCACGCTAGCTCTGATTCTGCCTTTGCGGATCATAGATTATGGCGGTGGGGGGGGGAAATCCTGACCCCAGGGGAGTCGATCGGGGTTTTGCCCGTGACGGCCATGGGGCCAGGAGTTCACCCTGGATTTTAAGGCCAGATGGGATCCTTGGGGTCCTTTAGGCTGACATTCTGACTGAGACAGACAATGACTTTCCCCCGGTGATCCTGCCGTGGCTTGTGCTTTGTGTTACGGCTGGGACGGGGGCAGGGTGTCGCTGTCGCTGTGCGCGCTCTGTGCTTCCAGGGTGCAGTTTGAACGTCGCCTTTGTGTGGCTTGCTTCAGAAGACGTAGATTTCAATGACTCCTTTGTTACCTGTTGATGCTGGAGCTAGATACCCCACGGCTGCGAGTGGCGGAGCACGAAGCCACGGTCAGGCGAGCTGCAGAACAGCATTGGCTACAACAGAAGGAGACTAGACGCCAGGGACTGGATTCCTTGTCAGGGCTCGAACTCACTTCTAGGGTTGCCCTGAGCACCAGTGGGTGGCCGGGGCCATCAGCTGGGCTGCCGGGGTGGGGCTGGCTGCAGGGGCAGACTCACACGGTTGAGGGGAAGGATGGGGTACTGCCAGGGCCAGCTCCAGGCACCAGCGAAGGAAGCAGGTGCTTGGGGCAGCCAATGGAAAGGGGCGGCACGTCCGGGTCTTCGGCGGTGGGTCCCTCAGTCCCTCTCTTCCTCTTTGAGCTGCCGCCGAAGTGCCGCCGAAGAGGAAGAGAGGGAGCGAAGGACCCGCCGCCGAACTGCCGCCGAAGAATGAAGCGGCGCGATTGAGCTGCCGCAGAAGTACCGCCGATCAGCTTTATCTTTTTGGGGGGTTGTTTTTTCGCTTCGCCGCTTTGGGCGGGAAAAAAGCTGTAGCCGGCCCTGGGTACTGCAGGGCTGGACTGCCCCCGGGGCCGAACCACCTGATAGCAGGGACTGGGGGCTTGGAGCAGTAGAAGGATGGCCTGGTTTTTGTACCTCGGAGGTGGCAACCGTACCAACTTCCCTACATAATCCCCCTGCTCCTCTCACATTTCAAGGGAAAAAGACGTGATGTAATGGAAACTTTTCCATCTGTCCTCCGTAATACCAATCCTCAGTTATTTTTTACATAACACTTTTTGTTCCAAAGCACCTTACAAACTATTGGAATGCAGCCACCTCTGGAGCGGAGCACCGCAGCTGTCTAACAGCCTGCAGCAACATCACACAACTGGGCAGGAGAGGAAGCGAAGAAAGCTGTAACCCCCTGGAACTCCGTGCAGTGATTTAACCAGGCTAAATGCACCATAGGTGCCCAGTCCGTAAGAAGCTGGGGAGAACGCTCACACCCTTGTGAAAAGTGCCAGAATGATCTTTATTACAGATGATCAGCAGCACTCTCATCTGATAGATAGCGCTTCCTGCACCACGGCATCCTCTAATATCACACCAATGCTAGGGCATTAGCTAAAAGGCGGCCAAAGGAAAGCCCCCATGGCCCCCCCGTTGGATCAGAAACACCACAACCTGATTTTTCCCCTGGAAGTTTCCCGTCCAGATACGGACCAGACACAAAGCAGATCTAAGCAGCATCTTCTTCTCGTATCGTTCCACCGCAGTCACAGGTTTTCCTACTGTCGGGCGCGTGATACGGCCCATTCTGTAGCCCTGGAGCGCTCTCCCGTCCGATGGCACACCGTTCCTCCAGGAGCCAGCGGACCAACAGATGCCGTATGGTTTGTGTTTCACAGCAGTCGTGTATCTGGGTCATTGGGATAGCCCCGCTTCTGCCTATTGACGTTCCACCTGCCGGCTCTTGTTCAGAGGCGATTGAAACGTCTCAGGTCGACCCGTCCTTCTCCGCGCCCGCGGGAAGGCGTTTGGCACCGCCAGCCTGCGTTTTTATGTCCTTGTGTGTGCCACGTTTCCCGTCGGGCGGCCGTTGGGGATTTTGTAAGCAGTTCCGTTGCCTCCCGGAAGCTTTTCCACAATTTCAGTGGGGGCCAACGGCTGCGGTTCGGCCATCGAGCGGAGGTGTTCGGCCCGAAGATCTGTTCACGTCACAACATGAGGTGGCACAGCTGTTGACTTGACCCACAAGGTTAAAACTCTCCTGGAGCACAGTGCGTCCATGGCTATTGCTAATACGTGTGCAAAGCCCAGTTGTGAGCAATTCTCTGCTCTCGGCCGCTGCCTAAGGAGTGCCGGTCACTCATAATACGAACTCCTGTCGCTGTATGTTCTGAAAACCAACAAGCCTTAAAAGCAAAGAAAGTATCCGCCTCTCTTTGCCAGGAAGAAGAGAGCGCCCAGGCCCCTCCTTGGGGTCCAATCCAGCTTTTACTCATCATGTGCCCTGGACGAGTTGGAGGGTTGGGCCTGAGAGAACAACTCTGGCTTGTGAAGCAAGTGTGCAGTTAACTGCGAAGTTGGCACTCATCTAAACGGTCCCTCTGTAAGGTCATCACGGTAGAAATTGAGCAACTCTATTCCTAGGCAATAAGTCTGTGTTGTGGGTGATCCGCCTGCAGGCAACTGGCAGATGCCCCTGTGCAGACCCCAGGGCCTGAGCTGAACACACACACAACCCACCCCTTCCCAGAAGAGACCATGTGGCATAACGGGCGTCGCTTCCCATCAGCCTCAGACACGCAACAGCTGCTGTTTGTTGTGCGTCTGACTTCAATCCTCCCTGACCAAGAAGGAGAGGGTGCCGGTGGCTCTGTGGCTGATGCTGCTCCCAGTCTGGTGGCACTTGGTCACTGCGACTGGCACGGAACTCCAGACTCTAAGCGCCCGCCGCACCCTGCCTGGCAGACTCTGAGCTCAACATTTCTTCTCTTTCTCTTCCTGTACCCACCACAGCTGGGTTTCCCCTTTTAAATGTCTAACCCCATGGCTTCTTTGTTCATTCTTTTCTCTTGGTACGTGGGTAGTCGGTCTCTCTCCCTTTTCATAACAGACAGTGGGACCTAGATCCGAACAGACTCTACGTTTTCAGAGACGAGGTTGGGGAGGTAATGTCTTTTATTGGGCCAACTTCTAACGGCCCAATCAAATAAGTTGGTCCAGTAAAAGATATTGCCTCCGCCACCTTGTCTCTCTGATATCTTGGGACCAACCGGGCTACACCACCATTCTCGATCACCAAAAGAAGCGTCAAGCTGAAAATGGTTGGTTTTAAATTAAAAAAAAAAAAAATTGACCCAAAAAATTCAACTCTTCCTTTTCATCAAAAATTTTTCACCAGAAAAAAATCACTTCCCAACCAGCTCAAGAGTTTCCTTAATCCGAAAATTGAATTAATAATAATTACTAACTCGACTGCCAGTAGCTGAAGGAGGCGCTCTCTGATTTAACCCAATAGAGGTGAGAGCCAGACCCGGGCAGGCTTCAGCCATGGTCCCTGGCGTGGTGCCGAAAAGGTCAGCACACATCTGTTCTTCTCAAAGCATTTCTCTCCCGAACCCTCTTTCCGGGCTGTGGCTATTTCAGGCCAGAAATCAGACGCTGTCCCGAAAGCAACATGTTACTGTCCACACGTATGGCCAGGAGTTTCCAGATGAAATGTTGGCAGCTGCATATTTCTGTCAGGGCTGCAGATAAACTTCTGGAGTGTTTATCAGTCTGGGGAGCCTGGGTTCCCAGCAGGCTGGAGCAAACTCAGCTGCTTCGCTGGCAGTTCGTAGCGTCAGTGATATGCCCTCGGGACAATCAGCCCGGCTCAGACTGAAGCTCTCTGAAAGGTGTTTGGAGCATCCCCTTTTGATTACTCCAGACAAACCCAGTTTCAGGGCAAGACTGAAAAGTCCGCCCGGCTGGGGAGACGGGGCGCCTTGCCAGCGAGCGGGGGAGAAAAGGTTTGTCTGCTTACTCCCTGACACCACTTGGAAGCGATGCAAATCCAGACATATTCATGAGGTTAATTTATTTGCAAGAGTCAGGCTGCGGGTCAGGCTGCTGCGGTACCTCAGCGGAGCTCCCGTGGTGCCAACGGAGTGATGTGGATTCACCCCCACCTGAAGATCGGACAGGCTCGCTGGAATCTGCTCAGCCTGGGCGCTCCTGAATGCTTCTCAGTCCCAAACCCTGAATGCTTTAGATTAGAACACCCCAGGGGCAGAGAAAAGGATAATCCAGTGGTGGTTGGCTCCGCAGGCTTCTTTCAGGCCTTTTTCTCAGTTGGCAGTGTGGTCCTTATACTCGCAAACTGGGAAGTGGGTGAGAATAAGGGAGTGTCCCTTTAAATAGTTTGTGAGCCTTCTCGTGGCTCTCACTGGGTTTTCTGGTTTAGGTGACGTCTGCGCCCCAGTTTTGAGCCCCATGAGTTAGCTGACCGGGGCTCCGTGAGTCGGTACTGTGGGGTTTTTATCACAGTTGAAAGCTCCCTGGGGCTTTGCCGGAAGATCTATGGCACAAGAGGGTGAGCTGATCTGATGGCACCTGCAGCAGAGGCACGATCCCCAACTCCTGCAAGTGAGGGGTCGGGGGGGGGGTCTTTGATGCAGCTCTGTGCCCCCCTCCCCAGCCCATCAGAGTGCCCTGCGGGGTGTCTCATCCTAGCCACGGCACCAGAATAACCTCTCTTCTCCCCTGTATTCCTAGGCATGTACAGCGCCTAGCGCATTGGGGCCCTGATTTTGATTCATAGTAGGACTCTTAAAGCAGTGAAAACCCCTGGCGAAGTCCTGGGGTTGTTCTGCTGAGCAAAGCCGGGCGGGGAGACTGAGTCGGGGCTCCGGGTTTGGCCCGTGTGCTTGGAACAGTGAGACGCAGCGCAGTCTGCCAGCAGGAAGACCGTGTCTACACAGAGCACGGCGCTAATCCCCTCGCTGTCACTTGACTCCGTCTTAGATGAGTCTCTTGGGGCCAGATGTTCAGAACTGGGCGTTTGCTACTGGGTGGCTGTCACGGGGCGGGACTCACCCCTGCAGCGGCGCCTCCTGCTGGTCATCCAGGGAATTAGCATTTCCAGCCTCCAGAGCGCCCTCTACAGGCCGGTCTCCCGCTTGCCGCTGGGCCCGAGTCCCTCCTGGACCCCGGTGCCCCTTTCAGGCCGGGGTGCTGCCCCCTGGCAGTACCCCCACAGATCTGGGTCTCCCCTCCCCAGGGAACCCCCAATCCCCTCTATCCCCACCTTGCCTCAGTCTATGGCTACTGCCAGTCACCGTCTAGTTCACTGGGGCAGACTGCAGTGTAAACGCCACTCATCACCGGCAAGGGGGGTTTGGACCTGCTGCCTCTGCCTACCCTTGGGCTGCCCCCCTGCACCCCCAAGTACCCTTCCCGGCCTTTACCAAGGCCTGCAGCCTGGAGCTCCCCCAGCTCCTCTAGCCTTCCCCCAGCCCTGCTCCACTCTAGGTACCTTTGTCAGCTCCCAGGCAGCCAGGCCCTTCTCCCTCAAGAGCTAAAGGGAGAGTCCTATAGCGCCTGGCTTCCCTGGCCTTTATAGGGCCAGCTACGGTCTGATTGGGGCGTGGCTGTTTCCCCAATCAGCCGAGGTTTGCTGCTCCCCCCAGCAGCAGCCCTCTCGCCGCCTCGGCTCTCTCCCAGGGCTGTTTTCAAGCCCCTCAGGGCAGGAGCGAGGGACCACCCCGCTCCAGTGCCCCAGTTGAGACGCCCAGGGTCTGATTTTTCCCAGGTGCTGAGCGCCCGCCGCCTGCACTGCTTGCCCTTGGAACGGAGGAGCTCGAAAAGCCTGGCCCAAGGTCGGGGGGGGATTAGCAACGAGGACAGCGCTGGCAAACAGCCCCCTGACTCATTTCGCTGATACCCACGTCATGCTCTGAGCCCCCTCCCCACCTCCGGGATGGGAATCTCTCCGCTAGGCTCCAGCCACCCACGCCAGGGACCAGCGGGAGACCAACCAGAGAGAGCCCAANTGAGCCGCGCGGGCTGTTTGACAGCAGGGTGGGGGGGCCGCTCGGCCGCGCTGCGAGTCCCAGGGTTTATTTCACCGGAGAGGAGCTGGTTTTCCTCCAGGGCATCAACGCCGAGCCCTCCGGGCTTCAAAGGGCAGCACATGAGCGAGGTTGAGACAGCAGGCGGAGATTTGGCCCGTTCCAGCCAAACGAGCTCCCCCCGTCCTCACCCGGCCCCCAGCCCTGCAAATAGACCCGCGTCCTGGCTCGCAGCGCCCCCTGCTGTTCCAGCAGGGCCCGCCCAGGGCCGGCGTTGGGGTCAAGCTGTTGGACTCCATGGACGGCCCTTCCGGGGGGTCCAAGTGGGAACCCCTCGACCTGCTTCCTCTGAGGGAGGGGTGCAACCCGGCTCTCAGCCGTCGCGCCCGTCCCCGCACTGAGCCTGAAGCCCGAGGATAATGGGACCCTGTCCTTACGACAGAGCTCACAACACCCCTGGGGCTGGGGGACACACACACACATACCCAGCGATGAATGGAGCTGATCGGGCCGGCTTCCTGAGTCACCAGGAAGTCGGGGCCACCTTGCCAGGAGCCCCGTTGCTCTGAAGTGCTTTGTTTCCAGCAGGAGCTGAATGGCTTCCTCTTCCTTGCTAAGGAATGCAGTGAAGGGTTAGAGTCTGTTTTCTCTGCTCCCCCCGGCCTGCCCTCCTACCCTCTGCCACACACCCGCAGGCTCCTTGCTAGGCAAGGCCGCGTCCATCCAGTGACGCCGCCTCCCTGCTGGGGGAGCCGCTGGCGCAGTCCTGGCTGGGCCTGCCGATTGCTGGGCGTGGGAGGTTGGCTTCGCCGGCCGGAGGCTGAAACGAGGCAGGATCGGGCTCCTTTGCCCATGGGCTCGCCCCTGGGGAGTGAGGGGTGAGCCCACGCTGTCAGATCTGGGTTTGGGGAACACCCCAGCGTCTGGGGTGCTCTGTTCAGTGGCTGGTGAGATCGCTCCTCCCTGATGCCTTTCTGCGTTGGCCAGGGGAGAACGGAGCAGAACTTGGATAACCAGGCCCTGCTGGCTCCCCGCGCGCCAGAGAGGAGTCGCACCAAGGCAGCCAGTCACGCCTGAGATCTGAGCCCCGCTCTGCCACTCACTCAGCCTCTCGTTGTGCCTCAGTTTCCCCACTTGTACTAGAGGGGAGAATAGCCCGCCCCTCCAGCACGGAGGCGTCGTGAGCTAATCCCCATGTGGCGCTCTGAAGATGGGAAGCGCTGGGCAGGGATGTGCCATGGCACGGTCTCCCAGACACCCCAAAAGTAGGAGGGAAACCGCACTCTGGGCATTGAAATCCATAAGACTTCAGATATTGCTTTGGGCTTTAACCCGGGGCGGGAGGGGAAGGCAGATGGCCGGGAGGGAAATGAGCTGTGGTGGAGCTGGGCTTGGGCGGGAGAGCCGTCATCCTTTGGACTTCCCTGCTAGCCCCAATGCGCTAGGTACTGTACGTAGATCTGGAGCTCTAGCCGTAGCCAATCAGTGTCACTTCCCCAGGTGCACCACAGAGTGTAGCTGTGTTGTGTGCGGGCACATGCTTGGCAACTCTGTGAGCATCCACGCTGCAGAGCCGCACACGACCCATACCCCTGTGCCCGCATCCCTGCTGGGGCCGCAGCACTGCCTTGGCGTTAGGGTTTCGGGGGGCAGATCCCAGCACCTCGCCCACTGAAGCTGCTCTAGGAATTGGTTTGTGGTGTATGGCAGGAGAACTTCTCTGTCTTTGTCGGGGACACCTTTGCAGCTTGGCCTCCCTGTTCCTCCTTCCCCCTGGGGGAGCAGGTTGTCCGTCTGTCTGAGATCACCGTTTGCATGCCTGGCTCCATGCACAGCTGCCTGGGGAACTCAATAATGAATCCCGGATTTGATTAATTTTGCCTCTCTTTCCGTTCGCCGATTGCCCACGCGCGGGTCAGATGGCGGTCGTTATTCACAGCTAGTTGCCAAACAGCTCCTGCCAATGGTTCTCCGTCACGGCGAGTCACAACGTAGCCACAATTACAACCTTTTCTGGAACTCATGGGATCCATCCGGGGGTCAGGCGCTCCCTGAGTGCTCGGGGGCTGGGATATTTGTGGGAAGCGAGTGGGCTCGGGGCAGACGTCTGTCCCGGCGGCATGGACTGTGCTCGGTAAAGCGTCAGCTAGTGTGTGCCCAGCTCTGGTTCTGAGCGTGCCCCGTGCATTCGAGTGTGTGGGGCAGAGTGTGGGGGTGTGTGTGTCTGGGGGGGGGGCCCACGTGTACGTTTCGGTCTGGACAATGGATCACCCCAGCCCCGTCCCTGCTCACTGCCCGGGCAGGTCTCATCTGCAGCGTGGTTTGGAATCACCTTCCGACCGTCGTGCAATCCGGCTTTCCCAACGTGGCTTGTGCGTGTGACCAGTCGCTGCCCGGGTGCAGTGACGGGGCCCTGCCGGAGCCCTCCGACCGCTGCGCTTCGTTGAGTGGAGCGCAGGGGAGTCCATGGGGGGGACGGGGTACGGGCGGCGGGAGCGTGTGCTATTGGATGCGGCTTCCCTCCTGCGCCTCAGCCGCTCCCCACCTGTTTGCGAACTCGGACGGACCGACGCCCCCGAACCTCTGGGGGTTCAAACCTGCACCCAAAACTGCAGCGGGGGCCCCCTCGGCTCGGAACCTGTCTCCTGGCTTCCCCCAGCCCAATCTCTCCCTCGCACGTGTGCGCCCTGACCCGCATACACTTACCTGTGCACACGCACCCCCACGTACACTTACCTATGCACTCCCTCACACACTTACCTACGCACGCGCACCCCCACACACACTTACCCCCGCACGCGCACCCCCGCACACACTTACCCCCGCACGCGCACCCCCGCACACACTTACCCACGCATGCGCACCCCCGCACACACTTACCCCCGCGCATGCGCCCCCACACACACTTACCTATGCACGCGCAGCCCCGCACACACTTCCCGCGCACACGCACCCCCGCACACACTTACCCACGCACGCCCTCACACACTTACCTACGCACACGCACCCCCGTGTACACTTACCTACGCATGCATACCCCCGCACACACTTACCCCCGTACACTTACCCCCGCACACACTTACCCGCGCACCCCCACACACACTTATCTACGCACACCCACGTATACTTACCTATGCACATGTACTCCCACACACACCTGTGCACGTGCACCCCTGCACACACTTACCTATGCATGCATACCCCCACACACACACTTACCTACGCACCCACGTATACTTACCTACGCACATGCACTCCCGCATACACTTACCTATGCATGCGCACACCCGTGTATACTTACCTACGTGTGCCCACGTATACTTACCTACCCACTCGCCCGCCCACATATTACTTACCTGTGCACCCCCGCATACACTTCCCTACGCCCACGCACCCCCGCATACACTTCCCTACGCCTGTGCACGCACGTGTCGCTAGGCGCTCTGTATCTAACCCCCTCGTGCGCAGCCTCCTGCAGACACAGCCCCCCAGTGTTTTCTGTTCTCACTCCCTCCCGCCCTGCCACCCTTGCTCAGCTCCGTCTGGGAGCAGCGATCCCATCGCAGACTGGGGCTCACCCCCCACCTGGCACTCCGGGCCGCTGTTTGCTGGGACCGATCCATGTGCTCCTCGTGGACCTCCTTCCTCCTCCTGCCCTAGCGTCGTATCCAGCACCTGTGGCCGCTCCGGGTGGGCTTGGCTGCTGAGCTGCTGCCGTCCCGTTCCAGCAGCAGCCTCTGGCTTGCTCCAAAGGGCCCTTGTATAGATGCTTGTCTGGCCGTTGCTCTGGCTGATGTGGTTTTCAGGGCTGGCCAAGGGGGGAGGGGTTCATCTGTTTCTGGGCCGGCCTAGCCAGGGGTTCATCTCGCTGCAGCCATGCAGGCTGTGAACTCGTCACGCTTTGCAGGGTGGGGCCCGGTAGGGGCTTAGCTGGGAGATCCCTAAGGAAGGACACAAGTGCCATAGGAGGGGGTGGTGATGCATCGGGTGACACTCTGCCTTCTGAGTTGCTGGGCTGGGCTGGGGTGATGCCAGGGGGCGCTGGGCTGGGCCGAGGCCTGAGCAACACGTGATCAGAAGAAATCCATTGTACGTCCCCCGTGGAAAGTCGCTGCTGGTTTTCGCCAGTGTCCCGGCCAAACCCCAGTGCCAGTAATTCCAGGCTGCCTGCGGATATCCCCAGGGTGAGTCAAGTGCTCTTCACTTCCTGTCCTAAACTACTGTGGCCTGGTAGAACACCTGCCCCGCGACAATCCAGAGGTGGCTGCATTGCAGTGGCAGATGGTACGATCTCTGTATATCCGATACAACCCATACGGTACTTGGGATGGAGAAGGTTGGCGCACAGGGCTGGCATGGGGGCTTATCGGCTCTTCCTGCCTGCCGCACACCCCTCACCATGCTATAGAAAGAGAGAGCCTGCATCTGAAACAAAGGCATGAGCAAAGAGCCAGGCTTCTGGCTCTGGAGGGAGGGTAGAGGCTAGATACTGGCACCTCCTGATGAGGTTGGGCGTGGGCAGTTTGGTTAGTGGGGATTTTCACTAGCATAAGAACGACCTGACTGTGTCAGACCCAGGGTCCATCTAGCCCAATGTCCTGTCTTCCGACAGTGGCTGGTGCCAGGTGCTTCAGAGGAAATGAACAGAACAGGGCAACCATCATGTGATCAATCCTCTGTCATCCACTTACAGCTTCTGGCAGTCAGAGGCCACCCAGAGCGTGGGGTTGCATCTCTGACCATCTTGGCTAATAGCCATTGATACACTTATCCTCCATGAACTTATCTAGTTCTTTTTGGAACTCAGTTGTACTTTTGGCCTTCACAACATCCCCTGGCGAGGAGTTCCACAGGTTGACTGTGCGCTGTGTGAAGAAGTACTGCCTTTTGTTTGTTTTAAACCTGCTGCCCAGTAATTTCATTGGGTGACCCCTAGTTCTTGTGTTATGTGAAGGGGTAAATAACACTTCCCTATTCACGTTCTCCACACCAGTCATGATTTTATAGACCACTGTCATATCCTCCTTTAGTCGTCTCTTTTCCAAGCTGAACAGTCCCAGTCTTTTAATCTTTCCTCATTTGGAAGCTGTTCCATTCCCCTAATAATTTTTGTTGCCCTTTTCTGTACCTTTTCCAATTCTAATATATCTTTTTTGAGATGAGGCAGCCAGAACTGCATGCAGTATTCCATGTGTGGGCGTACCATGGCTTTATTTAGTGGCATTATGATATTTACTGTCTTATTATCTATCCCTTTCCTATTGGTTCCTAACAGTCTGTTAGCTTTTTGACTGCTGCTGCACATTGAGTGGATGTTTTCAGAGAACTATCCACAATGACTCCAAGATCTTTCTTGAGTGGTAATAGCTAATTTAGACCCCATCATTGTATATGTATAGTTGGGATTATGTGGTTTAATGTGCATTACTTTGCATTTATCAACATTGAATTTCATCTGCCATTTTGTTGCCCAGTCACCCAGTTTTGTGAGATCGCTTTGTAACACTTTGCAGTCTGCTTTGGCCTTAACTATCTTGAGTAATTTTGTATCATCTGCAAACTTTGCCACCTCACTGTTTACCCCTTTTTTCAGATCATTTATGAATATGTTGAACAGCACTGGTCCCAGTACAGAAACCCCCCCCCCCCCAGGGGGGGGGGAGCTGCGCTATTTACCTCTCTCTGTTCTGAAAACTGACCATTTATTTCTACCCTTTGTTTCCTATCTTTTAACCAGTTACTGATCCATGAGAGGACCTTCCCTCTTATCCCATGACTGCTTACTTTGCTTCTGAGCCTTTGGTGAAGGACCTTGTCTAAAGCTTTCTGAAATTCCAAGTATACTATATCCCCTTGTCCCCTTGGGATCACCCTTGTCCACATGTTTGTTGACCCCCCTCAAAGAATTCTGGTAGATTGGTGAGGCATGATTTCCCTTTACAAAAACCATGTTGACTCTTCCCCAACAAATTATGTTCATCGATGTGTCTGACAATTCTGTTCTTTACTATAGTTTCAACCAGTTTGCCCGGTACTGAAGTTAAGCTTACCGGCCACTGGTTGTTTGGCCGGCTTCCTGCTTCTGATGTACTTAAAAAAAATTGTTGCTCTTAGTTTTTGTATCGTTAGCAAAGTGAAAGCAGCTAGGATTTCACTTTGTTTTCCATCCCGGCAGAAGTGCAAGGATAAATAGTGCCAGGTTCAGTGCAAAGAACCGGCCCCGCTAAGGGCACTCTTGCAGGTTCCATGAATGGCCCTTGCATCCTTGATGGTCCTTGCGCTTTTGTAAACGGGAAATTCCAACTTCTCTCCTCATCCCAGTGTTCAGGAGCAGCCTTTATTAGTGCATTGGTTTGTACTTCGCAACCAGGCGCTCCGGGACTGGGTCTCACAGTCACCAGTAGACGGAGGCTGATCGCACTTCAGTGGCATGGAATTGACGGTAACCATAGTGTTAGAGACAGGATGAGTCCATAGTACCCTGGCATCTGTAAATGCCCCATCCATCCCTATGTTGCTTCTTGCTTTGACTGTCCCAAAAGGAGAGTCTGCCTGCCACACATTCTCCAGCACATCTGACTCCCAATTATAGAGCACTGGACAATGGAGGAGGAGCATGGTTTTTCCCCATTTTACAGATAGGGAAACTGAGGCACAGAGCAGTGCCGTGACTTGCCCAAGGTCACAGAGTCTGTGGCAGAGCTGGGAATAGAGCCCAGGTCTCCTGGCTCCCGGCCTCATGCACAATACACATTTGTCGTTTTTCACAAGCTTGTGAAAATGCTTCCCAAAACACGATCCCTAATGCCAATCCAGCTCACCCCTCGGATGACAGCCCAGGAGTGCCCGGAGGTGAGTAAACGTCACACTCTCGCATCGTCCAAAACCAAGCTGAACTCCGTACAGACACGTCTTTGACAACACGCCCCCACCACCTGCGACTGTCCCATAAAAGCAAATTAGAAGAAAAATTTGGGTGGCTTTAAATTAAATTAAAGGTTGTAATTAATTCCTTTTTCTATGAAAAAAAGACTTTCTTCCCCTCTCCCACCCTTACTCCCATAAATAAAAAATTGCTGAGTGGATTCTTTGGAAAGTTTCCAAGTTCGCTCTTGGGCTGAGACCAAACATGTGGTGATGGTTCAACCTGAAAGGACAAACGCTGGGAAAGTTACAAGAAATTGACAGCTCGGAAATGCCTTGGCAATCTCAAGTCTAGTGCTCTCAGGAATCGCTAGACTGTCTCTGAGTCAGCTGGGCCAGGTAACCAGCGGGGAGCTCTGCTGGGCACCTGGTGGGGCATGTCTTGTCCTAGGCATTTGAAACTGGAGAGCAAACGGTTGAAGGGAGCATTGAGTTTATAAATTGCTTGCTGCTGTTCCGTAATATTCAATAATCCTGTTGCCCTCAGTGTATTCTGCTCTGTGAAGCAGGAGCGGCGGAAGCTTCCTAAAAGTGGGGGGCCACCAGCACCCAAACCATGGCTCTTCCCCCTGGTCCCCTAAGTCCCTGCCCTCATGCTGCCCCTTCTCCTGAGCTCCCGCGCCGACTCTTCCCCCCAAGGCCCCGCCTCCCACTCGCTCCTCTCTGCCCTCTCCACATCGCTCACCCTTACGGCTGGTAAAAATGTAGTGGGGCCATGGCCCCTTGCCCCCCCCCCGTTCTGGCGTCCCTGCTGCGTGGTATACAGAGTCTGTTCTGATGCCCTTTCTTTTGGCGTTTGCAGATCGGTTTGTCTACATGAGCACTTCCACGCCGTGTCTGTACTCGCGCTGCGTCGACCCTGGGCTGTTGACCAGGGCTCAAGGCCGCTCGGGGAAGTGGAATCACGGGGCGCTGGCGTCCGCGGGAGGCCAATCTGAGCGTAGACACATGCACAGACAGGTCGAAGCAAGGCGACTTATGGCGCCCCCGCTCTGTGGTGCAGCCCAGGCTGGGGTGTCAAGCTGTCTGCACACTAAGTGTCTGTGCGGACCCTGCTACGTAGTGCGCTTTGATCGACCCCACTTTGAAACGGGAGAGCAACGCAAACTGAGGCCCTTTTAGCGCCCCGCAGCAGAGTCCACACGGACAGTTTGTGCACAGCGGCTGGGTCAGGGTAGATTTACACCCCAGCTCCCCGTGAGCGAAGTGCTCACTTGGACAAGCCCTAACTCCCCGAGGGGGGTCTGGGACCCAGGAGGAGCAAGATCTGACTTCATGCCAAGTGCGCTTCCGGGTTCGTGCAATGTGCGTGGTGCGACAGCACTGGGCCAGCGGCTTTGAGGGACAGCGGGCTGCAAAGTGGGCTTGCGTAGAAAATACAGCCCTCCTCAAACCAACCCTGCTCAAGATCAGCCGGTTTAACCCAAGCGCCCAGCCGCGCGGAGTCCAGTGTCATGCCGCAAGGACGTACGTTGCCTTAGTGCGCGTGACGGTAGCTGCTCGGTTCTGCTGATCACCGGGTGCCTGTATGCACGTGGCCAGGCCTCAGGACCGCATCGCGCCTCCTTGGCAGAGCTTGCAGTGCATTTGCAGAGCTGGGGCGGCAGAGGGAGGTCAGGCAGCTGGTGTAGCAGCTGAAGCATGAGCTATTGCTCAGGTTTGGGCCAGTTCCTCGCTTCTCTGAACGGGTTTGGCCATCCCTAGCGCATGAGCTTAGCCTGCCTTGATTAATAAGCGCTGTCTACACATGCAAGTTAATCCAGAATGTAGGGTGTGAATTTGAAGCAGATTAACTCCATTCTTTTTCCAGAATAGGAGAGCCTTATTCCAAAATAGCTTAATCCAGTTCATCAGGAGCAGCTATTCTGGAATAACTCTCCATGTAGACAAGCCCTAACAGTTTGCCCTTCTGTAGCACCTCCCTGTAGCGCCAAGGAGTTCAAAGCATCTTAGGCGCCGTCTGCCCTGCAGTAAAAGACTCGCAGCACGGCTGCAGCTGGCCCAGGTCAGCTGACTCAGGCTAGTGGTGCTAAGCAGGGCCGTGCAGAGCCAGGTAAACAAGATGGGTGACGGATGCAATCTTTAGCCCCTCAGCCCGAGCCCCGCGAGCCTCAGTCAATCGAGCCGAGCTCTGAGACCGGCGCCACGGGTTTTTCAGTGCAGGGTACACGTACCCTGGCAAACGTTCACAGCATCCCCGGGAAGAGGTGAGTACAGGTCTGTCGCATCTTAGGCGCATTTAACATGTGCGATTTCAGCTTTATGGGGTCAGCAGAAACAAGAAAAAAACAAAAACAAAGAGAAAAATAACAGTTTAAATACTGTTTCTGTAGGGCGGGCGATTCCGCCCGCCATTACACTCAATGTAATTTTGACTCTACGCGGTTTTCGCTTTACGCGCTGACTGCGGAACGTAACCCCGGCGTAAGATGAGACAGACCTGTATTGTTCTCAGCACACAGCGAGGGGAAACTGAGGCAGAGAGGGGCCGTGGCTTGCCTGCCGTCACACAATGAGCCAGCGGCAGAGAGCAGAACCCAGGTCTCTGGACTCTCAGTCCCAGGATCTAACCCTTAGACCCTCCTCCCTTCCCTTGACACATTCCAGGCCTTGCCTATGGACCGATGGCATTGAGCGCCCAGCATCTTGATCCGCTTTCTGCTCAGGGTGGCCCCGTGAAGGCCCGGTGGGTGAGATGGGGCTGGCCCTGGGCATGGAGAAAAGCCCCCCTGCCTAGCTGTGGTAGAAACCAACCGGGTGCGATTCAGAGGCAGCACAAGAAACAAGGCAGGCTGGCTCCATACAACAGAGCCCCTGCGGGAGCGTGACACAAAGGCACTCGACCCTCCCGAACAAGGGGGCTCTGTGAGCAGACAGCCACGTGGTTAGCAGCAGGGCCAAGCCTTCCCGTGTCCAGTCACAAGTCCCCCCGGGGCTCTGCCTCCCTTAAAGGGGCCCTGTCCTCTGTTTGAACATCCTTACCTGGTGGGGGGGGTCACACCTGTGAGGAGATTCAAGGGCAGACCCTTGCAATGAGCCTCCAAGCTGCCTGGTGGTGACTGGCCCTCGCATGGAGGCCGATGGCAACAGCAGACCCAGTTAGCGCATTGGCAGGGGAGGAGCAGAGCTGGCGTCCTGCCCCCTTGTGCACCAGCTTGTGTTTCCTCCCCCAAGGAAGGTGGGGGAAAGGAACAGAGCTGCAGAGTCTTCCCGTTGACTTGGGATCAGGCCCTTAGCCGACGACGATGGAGGGAAAGGTTTGGTAAGTTTCCCATCAAGCCACGCTCGCGTGGTTACCGTGGCTCATGCCGGGCAGGGTGGATAGAGCCGGGGTGCACGTGCCAGCTGCCGGGGGTGCTTGCCTGGCACTTTGGGGGAGCCCCTGCTGTACAACACCCCGAGCAAAGCAAGAAAGCCAGAGCCCGGCCCCAGATGGGTTACAAAGCAAAGTGCCCGTCCCTGCTCCCTCTGGCTGCCCTGGGGGAGCTTCCCCTTGTCGTATGGGGAGCGGGGGCGCCAGTCCGCTACGGTTGGCTGCGCTGGCAAGTCCATCGCCCGAGGCCTTTTCCTCCCCCCTCAGACTCCTGCTCCGTGCGCTGATGCCTGCTGCTGTCCAGTTGTTTCCAAGTGTTGTCCTCAGGGTAATGTGTCCTTGGCCTGTGTCCCGGGATAACAACAGCAGTTACCAAGCACTCTCCACCCACAGAGCTCAAAGCACTGTTTAAAGGTGGCCTTATCCTCGCGTCACAGATGGGGAAACTGAGGCACGGAGCAGGGACGTGACTTGCCCCAGGGCACAAAGCAGGGCAGTGGCAAAACCGGGAGTCTCCCATCCCAGGCGCTGCTTAGCAATCGTTGCTACGGAGAGATGGGTGCCCAGGACACCTGGGGGATGCTGCTGGTGGACCAGGAGACCTCAGTTGTACAAGGCCCACAGGCCGAGGTCACATGCCAGCTTCCCCTCCGCAGACACAGACGTCACCCTCCCTGTGCCCTGCTGTGCCGGCTGCTGTGCCAGGAGACTGAGAGGAGAATGGAGTCTGGTGAAGGGGTGCCGGGGGAGCTGGTCAGTCCCTTGGAGAATCGCTGCAGACAGCTGCCGCCAACACCAAATCCCCACGGTCAGCTCCAGGTGCCTCCGGAACAAGCGGCCGGCTCAGCCGTGAGGCAGCCCCTGTGCAAGCCGACCTATCCCACCCTGCCGCCAGTTCATAGACTCATAGAATTTAAGGTCAGAAGGGACCATTATGATCGTCTAGTCTGACCTGCCCAACGCAGGCCACAGAATCTCACCCACCCACTGCTGTAACAAACCCCTAACCTATGCCCNAATCGCTGCAGACAGCTGCCGCCAACACCAAATCCCCACGGTCAGCTCCAGGTGCCTCCAGAACAAGCGGCCGGCTCAGCCGTGAGGCAGCCCATTCAGCAGCCCCTGTGCAAGCCGACCCGTCCCACCCTGCCGCCAGTTCATAGACTCATAGATTTTAAGGTCAGAAGGGACCATTATGATCGTCTAGTCTGACCTCCTGCCCAACGCAGGCCACACAATCTCACCCACCCACTCCTGTAACAAACCCCTAACCTATGCCCGAGTTATTGAAGTCCTCAAATCATGGTTTAAAGACCTTAAGGTGCAGAGAAGCCTCCAGCAAGTGACCTGTGCCCCATGCTGCAGAGGAAGGCGAAAAACCTCCAGAGCCTCTGCCAATCTGCCCTGGAGGAAAATTCCTTCCTAACCCCAAATATGGCGATCAGCGAAACCCTGAGCATGTGGGCAAGACTCACCAGCTAGACACCCAGGAAAGAATTCTCTGTAGTAACTCAGATCCCACCCCATCTAACATCCCATCACAGACCATTGGGCATATTTACCTGCCAATAATCATTTCTTGGCTTTATCGCAGCATCTTTTACTGGTCTCGGCCCTAGAGAGACCTGTCAGCTGTTCCACGTACCCAGCGAACGACCCCATCCAGCTTCACACCAGATCTTTGGGGCAACCACACACACAAATCCGCGCCAGACGTGACGGGGTAGCCACCGGGCCCTTGGGCGTGGTCCCTTACAATGGGGGAGACGGGGCATTTCCGGAATGGAGGGGGCTCCTTACAACCCGCCCTCTGCTACTCAAATGTCCAGGCAGTCGGGTGAGACAGGGTCCCCTTTGGGAAGGGGGCCTGGGCTAACCGGGGGGTTGGCTCGGAGCTCTGCTCACGTCCACCTTAAAAAGCCAGGACGTTTTCTCCTTTCTTCTCCTCTCACTTTGTCTTTTGCAAAGCGGCCGGCCCCGGTTGTGTTGCGCTCAACTTCTTTGCTTTTGTGTCCACCTCTTCTGGGCACGTAGCGTTTATTTTCACCTTGTTTTGTGCACACCAGTCCCCAGTGCATCCATTCGCAATCCTCAGCGGGGCCCCAGCGGCGGCTGCTGCCTCGCTTCCTCGCCGGAAAGAAGCAATCCCAGTACGACCGGCCTGGCTCGAGAATGCGCATCCCGTGCCCTGGTAGTTCCTAAGCCTGAGGAATAACAAGCCAGGGGGGCTGTGCGGAGTTACCCAGGGAACCGCTCTGGGGAGGGACGGTGGGGGAGCAGCCAGGCCCCTGATCTAGAGCAGAGATACTCAGACTGACGCTCGCGAGCCGCAAGTGGCTCTTGAACGTGTCCCCTGCGGCTCGTTGCAGCACGTGCTATTCAAACGCGGTGTGAGTTCATTATTAACCACTGTAAGTTATTGACCAGTCAGGATGCTTTGACGGTGCTCACAAAGAGCTGTCGTAGGGCCGTCAGCGTGAAGGAACGCAAAACAATGGCGACGAGTGAAAAGTGAAAGTCTGAAGATGAAGTCTGTTTAAGTCTGAATATATTGCACAACAGTAAATGAAGCACGAAATTCACACTACAGTGAAACACGGATCACTAATTTGGGTCCTGAACCACTGAGGACTGAGTGTCACTGCTCTAGAGTCAGTCATAGGGCAGCTCTAAAGAGGTAAGCGGCTTCTTGGAAGGGTTTGACGACGGGGTGTTGGTAGCATGTTCTTTCTGGCTTTGCAATGACGCATTTGCCTATCACCCCAGGTGCACTAGTGTCGCTCCTAGAGGTCCCAGGCAAGAGCATGCTGGGTGCACTACAAACAACATGGCCCTGCTGCTCAAGAGCTTACTGTCTATGTAGACTAGTGTAAGTGACTTGGCCAGGGTCACACAGCAGCTCAGTGGCAGAGAGGGGAATAGACCCTGGAATTCCTGACTCCCTGGGCAGTGCTCCCACCATTAGGCCACAGCCTAAGGCCACAGGGACAGTGGGGTGACACCAGCCCGCAATGTGATTGGGGCTCCGTGCCCAACACAGCTGTCTGTGCGCTCGCAATTCATTTCCAGAGAGCTCCTCTTCACCACGTTCCCATCGGGAACGTCACAACGCCCATAACAACGGCAGGTAAAATTCTCCGACACACTGACGTTGACGTCCCAGTGACTTTCCCTGGGACTTAGCCTCCTCGCTTGCTTAGCTGCATGAGGAAATGTTACCCATTGGTTGTACTGGTGAATCTGGGGTGTGTGGGAAGCAATGCGCATGCTCAGGACTGGCTGGGGAGCACTGACCCCCCCTAATGGCAGAGACAAGAGCTGTCTGTGTGTATCCCAGCTGCATTTCCACTCCTCTCCTCCCTGGACTGAGTGGCCTGCCCTGCCGCAGGAGCGAAAAGGCTCTGTCCAGTTTTCTCCGGCGTCCCTTTCCCGCTCTGTGCACTCCGCACGTCGGGCGCAATCTGCCAAGCAGAAATGCGAGCCCGTTCCCTTGTGCACAGCTCCCTCAGCTGGGCTCACAAAGAGGAGCCCACTCCGTGCAAACCCCCCCTCCCCTCGTGCCCCCCACCATCCTGCTGCAGGTGCAGAGCCTGAGCGACCCTGTCTGTGCGGCAGAGGGCCAGCATCCTTCTGGGGAAGCGGCTGCAGCAGCAGCGGATAACCCAGCCGAGCTCTGGAGGGCCCTGTCACGCTCTCTGTGCTACTCAGACACAGGTACCGATCTGGTGGGGGGCTCCCTTGTCACCCCCGGCCCAGATGAGGGTGACTGACGGCGGCTGGGAGCCAGGAAGGTAGCAGGATTCGAAATGCCACAGGAGGTTGGTTCCAGTTAGAGGGGAAGCTGCTGTTATACGGAGTTATACGGGCTGGGCGTGACAGTCCAGGGCCTCTGCTTTCACTAGGCGAGGATCTCTGGCCTCCTTCGGGGCAGGTTTTCCTTCGAGGATCACAGCGGGTTTGGTATGAATCTGGGGAGTTTTAGTGCTTATGAGATTGGCGGCCGGGGCTGGCTTGTGCAGCTGGGTTGTGGGCCACGGGGCGGTGTGGGGGTGGTGTATTTTGGGGAGTGGAGGGGCCCTTTGTGGGGGTGAGTTCCAGTCTAAATGGATGCAGGAAGAATTACCGCCCAGCGGCTAATATCCAAGACAGTCAGAGAGAGGCAGCCCCGTCTCTGGCTGCTCCTCAGAGCTGCCAACCCTTTTAGCGGTTGGACCCTCACCAGTTTCCCATTCAATCTGCCGGCCGACCGTGGGCCTTTGGGGGAAACCAAAGTCCGAGCCCGAGGCTCCATTCCCTGCTCTGCCACGGACACAGTGCGTGACCTAGGCCAAAGAAATCTGGGGGTTGCGTTCGGAGGCGGCGCGACGCAGCTCGGGAGAAGAAGCTCATACGCAGCACCCTGGCTGCTTGTGCTCACTAATCCAAAAATAATACCCCGCAAACAAATGAACATACACAAATTACAAGAGAGCGGCTAAAAATAGCCGATTCCCGAATGGTAAATGCAGGCTCCAGAAACGCAATGCGAATCGACACTCAAATACCCCGCAACAAGGCCCAGGGCTTAGGCAGCTGTGCCAGCCTTTAATGAAGGCAGGCAAATTGAATCGTGAGCAGGGGACGGCCGGATAAATATCCCGAGCGGTGCCTCGCTGGGTCAGTGGGGAGGATGCCTGGAGGTGCCAGGCTTGATCTTTGAGGCAAAATCAGGAGCTCTGAGGGGGCCTCATGAGTCATCCGTGGCGAACATGCCGTTGCTGCGGTCGACGCTGGTATTGAGAGTTTAAAAGCGCCTCTTGGGGGGCAGCCTTTGGGCTCAGCTGGTTCCATCGGCGCCGGTTGAATTTTGTTTTTCTAAGCGATCCTTTGTCACCGGGCAAAAGCCGAGGATTCCCCTCCGGAGCCAACGCCGGCCAGAGCGGCAACCTTTAATCCCTCCGGAGGGGGACAGAACGGGGAAATTCTGCTGGTGGTGCCTGCGATGATCCCGTTAGCTCGGGCAGAAGGGAGTTGGGGCAGGAGCAGCGCGCAGAGCCCCCTGACCGCTCTGCCTCGGAGCCGGACATGCCGTCCACTTCCGGGAGCTGTGCTGCCGACTGGACTTTTAGCAGACTGGCGAAAACCCGGACACCTGGCAACCCGAGTCCCGTCCCATCGAAGGGGGTCCCTGTTCCACCCTCCTCCCCACTGATCTTGTACCCTAATGTATCCTGTGCCCCCACTGCTCACCCTCCAACCTACCCACAGGCCCCCCGTCCCTGCCTTCTCCCCAGGCTGCTTCCCTCTCCCACCTCTGCACCCTGCCTGCCCCTCACATCTGTCATGTCCCCATCACCGCCCATCCTCCTCCTCCCCCGCCAGCGTGCTCCGCTCCCCTGCCCCTCCTCTCCCAGCCAGCTCACTGGGCCCCCCTGAGCGACTGCTCTGGCCTGCCATTCCCCCCACCCCCGGGCCAGCGCAGAGCCAGTACAGCCAGCGAAGGAACACCAGGCCCTGCCAGACAGCTCTCCGGGAGAGTTTGCCGGAACCCGCCCCTCCCCGCCTTGCCAGACGCAGGCGTCGCGCTGCGAAGGGCCGTGAAAGGAGGCCGGGGGAGGCGGCAGCAAAGTGACCCACTTACAGGCTGCCTGATTGAGACGTAGGCAGAGACCCCAGAGGGGCAGCGTTCGTGGCTAATTTTATCCAACGTTCAATTAATCATGGGTCAGGAGGGGAAGGCGAGGCCCCGCCGAGCCTCAGAGATTCCAGCTCGCCCCAGCCTGCCGCAGGAGGGCACCCGTTTCCGGAGCCACGACTGGCCTTCAAAACCGTGGACTCGGGGCGTATGCCACGATTTCAGTGGAGGGGGGAGCTCCCCCAGCCCAGCGGGGGGTGCTGTGTTCCCCGTAGGGTTTACTCGGTCTCTGCTAGTGACAGTAGCACAGTGTCTTAAAACGAGGGCTGAAATTCGTCAGAGACGCTCATCCCCTGCCCTCCTCCGTTGCCGTCTATACGGGCACGTGTTTACAGTGGCAGGGGGTGATAGAGCGGAAGGATGGCATTGTGGGCTCCGGCACTCAGGAGAGCTGGGTTTAATCCCTGGCTCTGCCCTAGATTCGGGTCAGTCACGCCATCCTGCTGTGCCTCAGTTTCCCCACCTGCAGAGTGGAGAGAACGATACGTCTCTTGTCTATTTAGATTGCAAGCTCTATGGGGCAGAGACTCTCTCACTAGGGGGAAGGGTAGCACCCAGCTCAACCTGGCCCTGTAGATGTTGCTGTAATACAAAGAAAGAGACGGAAATCTGATGCCGCTTCTCAGCCCAACCCAACGGTAGTGGTGCAGTCCTGTTTTACTGCTCCCAGCTTGGTGGCTTCGCTTCACTTTGAACGGTGGCTTCCCAGGGGCATAAAGAGGCCGAGCAAAACTCAGCCGCAAGACACACTGAGTCAGAGCCCCAGATCCCCGTCTCCCCCCCCCCTCGAAAGAAAACCCCACCTTGGTCTGTTCCAAATGCTGATCCGAGTTTTGCAAATAGTTCAGTCTCCCCAAAGCCCGGGTAAAGCTGGAGTCCACTGAATTTTGGGGATTGGGGCTTGCACGGCCCCTCGAGGGGAGAGGATGTCATTTGCTCTGCGTCTGCCAATCCCACCCCCCGGCCGCCCCCTTTTGCCAGCGCCAAATGCACTGGAAAAACGTCCCGGGTTAAAAATGCATCTAAAGAAATCCCCCCCGGAACGCTGCATGGCCCTCCGCCTGCTCCGTGGCTGGGGAAATAGCTCACATCGGAAAAGCAGCCGGGGTCGGCTCCAAGCCATTTTCCTCTGGCTGCCATGTGCTCACAGCAGATAACGAGCCGATAAGGACAAAAGCATTGTTTATGCCTAATAACAATAACTTATCAGGGGCCTTTCACGGGAGAGATTTTCACTGCTGGAGAGGAAGCTCTGCAAATCATTGAGTCAGGATCTAGTGCGCATGGGGGGGATTTTCAGTTGGTGGTTTTGCCTGCGTCTTCGACACAGTTTAGAATGGTTCCCCCACCCTCCGTCCCTGAGGGCCAAATTCTGCTCTGAGCTGCGCCAGAGTCAATCTAGAGGGGCCCAGCTGCAGTGGATAATAATGAATGGATTGACACTGGGGTAGCTGAGCTCAAAATCCGGCCCCTAGCCTGATAGCCTGGCTGGGCTGCCAGCTTATGGGTTCGGCTGGAGATCTGGCATCAGGCTGCAGTGCTGGGTTTCCGTCCTCTGGTGTCAGGGGAGCGTAGGTCTAAAGGAGACCAATCCAGAGCGCTCCAGGGAAAAGTCTGGCTCTCTGGGAACGTGGGCATGCGGGCGCAAAGATCCTGCTGTGCTGAGAACGGTGTAAGAATCTACCTCGCATAGACGAATACTGGGTCTGCGATCGGCTGTGCGTTGCGGAGGTTAATGTTGCTTGGGGTGGGAGCGCGCAGGGGAGCAGGTTACGATGCTGCCGAGACAAGAACTCGGCTGGGATGGCTATAAAGGGGATTCTTTACTGAGGCTTCTGGACACAGACACACCCTGTGGTTCTCTCTAGCTCCCAGGCGGAGTGGCACAGCCTGTGCTACCTAATGGCTGCACAGGGACTGCCTGTCCCCCTGAGAAGCCCTCCTATTCTGTGTGCAGTACAGGGCCCATGACACACACTTGAGCAGTTCTGATCCCACCCATTAGAGGGCAGTGGTTCACATGGACACTTGTTATCTCATTGCAGCATTACGAAGCTATCGGCTGCCTATCAGGGACTGCCTGGAGCAGTGCGCGGCTTGGCTACAAGGGTCCTCGGACAAATATCCCTGCCACCGGGCTAGCCCAGGTCTGCTGCCATGGTGTCGCCCACATCGCAGCCCTCATCTGAAATCAGAGCAGTCCTTTCCGTGCCGTCTGAACGGCCCGAGCCCCCAAGCCCTAGAACAGGGGTGGGCAAACTTTTTGGCCCGAGGGCCACATTTGAGTGTGGAAATTGTATGGCAGGCCACGAATGCTCACAAAATTGGAGTTGGGGTACAAGAGGGGGTTAGGGCTCTGGCTGGGGGTGCGGGCTCTGGGGTGGGGCCAGAAATGAGGAGTTCAGGGTGTGGGAGGGGGCTCCGGGCTGGGGCAGGGGTGCGGGAGAGAGATCAGGGCTGGGGGCAGGGGGTTGGGGCATGGGAGGTGGTCGGGGTGCAGGCTCCGGGCGGTGCTTACCTCAAGCAGCTCCCGGAAGCAGCAGCATGTCCCCCCTCCGGCTCCTACGTGGAGGCGCGGCCAGGCAGCTCTGCGCGCTGCCCCATCCACAGGTGCCACCCCTGGGCCACGGCCAATGGGACCTGCGGGGGTGGCAGCGTGCGGAGCCCCTGGCTACCCCTACGTGTAGGAGCCATACGGGGTCATGCTGCTGCTTCCGGGAGCCACGTGGAGCCACGCCCCCGACCCCACTCCCCGGCGGGAGCTCGAGGGCCGGATTAAAATGTCTGATGGGCCGGATGTGGCCCCCAGGCCGTAGTATGCCCACCCCTGCCCTAGAACCACTCTATGACCCATCTCTGCGTCCCCCATGTGGGCTCATTTCCCCCACCCCCAGCTGACCTGTCTTCCAACCTTCTCACCTCAGCCTCAATCCTCCCCTCTCTGAGCTTCATTCCTTCCCAGAAAACTCCTCTCCAGCGCCAGCAGTTAACATTGCATCCTGATCGTTTGTGTCACGCTCCAGCCTATTCACTCTGCCGCAGCCCCGCAGCGCTCTGCTTTCTCACCGCCTCCTCCGACCCCATCCCCAGGGTCCTGTCTATCGCTGAGCTCATGCCAAAAACCAGGGGGGGGGCCCCCACACACACGAGGGGTGCTACAAATCCAAGCCCAGCCCCTTGCTTATAACAGGCCGTACCAGATCCCCAGATCCCACCTCCCTTGAACTGGGCAGGCTCAAACTCCAGATCAGATTCGGTAACTGAATTCTGAGTCTCTCTCTAATCATTCCCTTTTAATAGTCCACTGGTTCCTCAAAAGTCCCTGCGCAATGATACTGCCCTGGAGATTGCATTCCCAGGGGCCGCTCTGCTCCACTCTGTGGTTTTAGTGCCCATTAGGGGTAGGGTGACCAGACAGCAAGTGTGAAAAATCAGGACAGGGGGTGGGGGGTAATAGGAGCCTATATAAGAAAAAGCCCCAAAGATTGAGACTGTCCCTATAAAATCGGGACATCTGGTCACTCTAATTAGGGGACACACTGAACCAAATTCTGTTCTCAGCCACACCCGTGTAAATCCAGCATCAGTCCACTGCAATCCCTGAGCCTCCGTTTCCCGTCAATCTTCCTGCTCTGGCATCTCGCTGCAAAACACCCACACATGGTTCTGGGTTTATGTAAGTGGACTTGGAACAGTTTGAAGCCACATGAATCATTTACTTNGCCATCCCCAAGGTCCTGTCTATCGCTGAGCTCATGCCAAAAATCAGGGGGGGGCCCCCACACACACATGAGGGGTGCTACAAATCCAAGCCCAGCCCCTCGCTTATAACAGGCCGTACCAGATCCCCAGATCCCACCTCCCTTGAACTGGGCAGGCTCAAACTCCAGATCAGATTCGGTAACTGAATTCTGAGTCTCTCTCTAATCATTCCCTTTTAATACTCCACTGGTTCCTCAAAAGTCCCCAATGATACCGCCCTGGAGATTGCATTCCCAGGGGCCGCTCTGCTCCGCTCTGTGGTTTTAGTGCCCATTAGGGGTAGGATGACCAGACAGCAAGTGTGAAAAATCAGGACAGGGGGTGGGGGGTAATAGGAGCCTATATAAGAAAAAGCCCCAAAGATTGGGACTGTCCCTATAAAATCGGGACATCTGGTCACTCTAATTAGGGGACACACTGAACCAAATTCTGTTCTCAGCCACACCCGTGTAAATCCAGCATCAGTCCACTGCAATCCCTGAGCCTCCGTTTCCCGTCAATCTTCCTGCTCTGGCATCTCGCTGCAAAACACCCACACATGGTTCTGGGTTTATGTAAGTGGACTTGGAACAGTTTGAAGCCACATGAATCATTTACTTCTACTGACTTAAGAGCCGGGACTCTCCTGGGGTCTTCTGAGTTAAAGATGTGTCTCATACATGAATGAGGGTGTAAGGAATGCACGGGTGTGTGTTTGTGCACGGGAAGGGGGTGACCCTGCACAAGGGGCTGTAATCCCCTGTGTCCACTTGTTGGGAATCAAGAGATCAGCCCCCGAGCATTGTAACCCAGTGGTGGGTGGGTTGTACCTACCGCAGACAGATTCCTAAGGGATCTGTTTCTGCTTTACACTGTGACAACTCTCATACAGCTCCAAAGCCTCATTGCTTTGAATCGCACACATGCGTGTAAGCGTGTGCGTGTGCTGTTCACTTTTCCTGCCCATCAACCCCCTGTGGGTGCAGTCCCTTCTGCTCAACGGAGCCCGGATAAACACCATTGTCAGATTAAGAGAATACGATTAGGACGTTTACAATAAAAATGTGCCTGAAACAGTCAGGCTGCGGAGCCAGCTGGAGCAGGTTTACAAACCAGGCGCTAGCACCTTTACTCTCAGGCTTCTCCGGATTTTCTCTCCCCATCAGCCGTCCCATGGTGTAGGGGGATGTGGATGCAGCCCGGATCTCACTGGGAATGGCCCTCCTGCGCTGTGAGAGGGGGACCTAGGTCTGTCTTCGGGGCGCTCCCTGTTACCGGTAGAGAAGAGATTCTGTTGGCTGGAGGGAGCTGTAAAAATCTGTGGGTCGATCTGAACCCGGCCCTTCTCGATGGGAGCCTGAAAAGCCGGATCTTTTTCTCATAGCTGCAATCCCTTGAACCCCCAACCTCGCCAGAGATCTCTCCTCTTGGGGGGGAGGAGGGAAAGCACCAGCTAAATATCTGTACATTGAACTAAAAAAACCAAGGATGTTGCCTGAATTATGGCGAGACTCAATGGCCCCCGTATGATTAACCCAGCCTCCGTAACTTCAATGCGGCTTCCCCGGACCGGGGCCCTCCTGTCCTGTCCCCTGCTCTCTTCACCAGGGGGGTGGGAGGGAAGAGACTCTGTAGCTCTGAGGTGGATGACCGTGGGGGTGGGGCCAAGGAAATGTGAACCAAGTGGAAACTGACTCCTGGGTGGGTGATGTGGGAATTCTGCCCGGGGCATCGGGAATGACGGTGCTGATACCTGCTGCCTGGGAAGGAGGGATTTGCTGTGGGCTGTTGAACAGGTAAAGCTATCAACTAGGCCCAAAGGTGGGATTTTGAATGACACTAGGAGAGACTGGGTTCTTTTTGTGGCCAAACCAAGGGGAAACTGAGGCAGGTGCACCGATCATGCCACAGCTTTCCGCAGGAGGGTCTCCCCCCACCTGGTGCGGGGGCCACCAGGTGGTGTAGGTCTGACTTCTCAAGCTGTCTTCCAGCCCTACATCTCTCTGATCTGCATTTGGCTGAGATAGAAGGCAAGTCCCTGAATTGCCAGCTGTAGCAGACAAGCTGTGTGGCTTACTGGCTCTTATGTAGACCAGCCACTGCAGAGAGACAAAGCCCCTTACTCTCCTAATAGGGGCAGAACTAACTATCTTCTGTAGTACAAGCTAGAATCATAGAATATCAGGGTTGGAAGGGACCTCAGGAGGTATCTAGTCCAACCCCCTGCTCAAAGGGGGACCAATCCCCAGACAGATTTTTGCCCCAGATCCCTAAATGGCCCCCTCAAGGATTGAACTCACAACCCTGGGTTTAGCAGGCCAATGCTCAAACCACTGAGCTATGCCTCCCTCCCTCAGTGATGCTTGACTGTGCATAGGTAACGGGCTTTTATTCTCAATGAAGGCCAATGACGGGACTGATCCCTGGTACAAAGCCGATGTATTTAATCTGGGACTGGGGTTTTCAACCATTTTTCATTTGTGGACCCCCAAAAAATTTCAAATGGAGGTGCGGACCCCTTTGGAAATCTTAGACATAATCTGGGACCCTCAGGGGACTGGGGACCACAGGTTGAAAACCACTGGTCTAGAACATTGCATTGATAAGATTTTTTTTTCCAGAGAGAAATGATCAATGTAAAACTCATCTTTTGATTTACAAAAATCTCCCTTGCTGAGTTAGTACAACCTGTAACTGGTCAAAATGAGAGAAGAAACAACCTTCTTTGCATTTCACGGGGCTTGGAGGATGAAACTGGACAGATCAGTTTCACTTTGTTTCCTGATCAGTTTCACCCCTTGTCCTGGATGCTGCTGGAAAGGCATTCCCAAAACCTCAGTGTTTAATACTATTTGAAATGAAATTCAAAAACGACAAGGAAAACCTTTCCGGTAACAATATGGAGCCCGTGGCGGGGAGAGGAAGAAACCCCTTTTCTTCCCTGAAAATCTCTCCTGTTTTGGGCGTAAGCTACTCGACGCATTCCCTTTAACTACTCTTTTGGGAGCTGTTCCAAATCAATTACTGCTCCAGTGGGAGAAGACAACTATTCGCAGGCCCCAGCGGGAGGCTCCCAACGCAGCCGGCAGCCTGGGGAGAAAGGGGCGATGTGAGATCGGCTTCTGTTTCTCTATTTACAGTGGTTTAGTGGATAAGCTACTACGGTGGGACACAGAAGACCTGCGTTCTCTTCCTGGCTCCGCTAGTGACCTTGGGCAAGTCAAGTCCCTGCTCTGTGCCTCAGTTTCCCCCACACACACCCTTTGTCTTGCCTATTCAGATTGTAAGCTGTTTGGGGCAGGGACTCTGCTGTGTAGCACCAGTAGCCTGTTGCAATACAAATAAGTACGGGTATCTGCCTAGCTAGGCATTTCTTCTGCGCTGAGTGCTATTCTTCCGTGTCATTAGGAATCGTGACTTTGTCTTGCCCTGCTAACCGCTAGTCTTCCAATCTGTAGCCTGGGGGACGAGTCCAGAGGCCTAGCCGATTGGCGGTACCATCAATCCCAGTTCACTGAGCCATCGCCTTTCCAATATAGATCAGGGTACGCTAGGCTCCGAGCGGCGACGCTTTCTTAAGCACGGATCCATGTCTCCTGCCTTCAATAGCACGGGCCGGCTCCAGTGCACGGCAGATCTCCAGAACGTTAATTCCCCTGGGGTTTGGTTGGAGCTGCCGGGGCATCAGGCCAGGCCATCTGTCAATTAGAGCCGCTCTCGGTAGCCTCCTGAGGGACCGGCGGGGGTTAACGGGCAGCTGGCCTCGGCAGGGCAGTTTCCATAAAGATGCTGTTGTTGTCCCGGTGGCGGCAGGGTGTAGGAGTCAGGTCCTGGCTGTGTAGACAAGGCCCGACCTAGGCCACCCTCCAGGAGCTGTTGGCAAGGGCTGACGGGGTCAAAGGGCTCTCCACAGTGGACACGGCTCCTGTCTGGGGCCCATAAGGCCTGGAAAAGAGGAACAAACCTGCCCGGCTGGGAATCCTTCCTTACCAAAACCGACCGGATGGAGGTGGAGGGAATTGATGCATTTCCTGGGGTCCAACCTAGCAGCCAGAGCTGTTCCCATGGGGCAGTGTCCCCCAAGGGATATGGGGGGGGCCCCCATCGCTAAAGTCAGGTCAAAGTTAGGCGAGGAAATCCACTGCGCGGCGCAACCCCGCTCCAGCCTCTAGCTAGGGGATGGGCCACGGGAGCTAATACAGCAGCTCTCTGCCTCTTCCGTATCATGAGCTCCTGTCCTGTCCCCCGACCCCGCTTCCATCTAGCCATAAGAAAAAGGGAGGGCGGTCACGTCGTTCGGAAAGCCCCAGTTGGAAAACGGCTCTGTTAGCTCACACGGTCCGTCTGCGGGAGCAGGACGGCCTCCCGGGTGTATTCACTCGCCTAGTTCGTGACCCCCCGGGTGCGACTCTAAAGAACCCTGCAGTGTGGGGAACGGTGCGGGATGACCCCGCAATCCGAGCACAGTGTGGTCTGTAAAAGCCCTTTATACGCTAATACTTATCAGCCTGGATGGGAAACCGAGGCACGGACAGGCAAAGCAGCAGGGCCGGGGGCAGCAGGGCGCAAGAGAAAGCAAACCAGCCCCTATTCCAGCAGCGACGCGAGCTCTGTCCCCCGTTTGCTTTGGGGTTCGCTCTCTTTTCTGTCCAGCTGCTCAGTGACGCTGGTTCCCCCGTGGCCTCTACCCACCCAGCCCAGCGCGGCGCCGTTAGTCGCCTTTGTGTCCCAGACTCCCAGCCCTGGGGGGGCCGGTAGATCAGCCGCTGTAATGCCAGTGAGTTTGCAAACCCGGCTTATTTGCATGGGCCAGCCCGTTCTGTGGGGCCTCAGCCGCTTGGATCCGATGGCGGGGCAAAGGGGGTGTTTGCATTCGGGATGAGAATCCCCTGGAAACCACAGCTCCTGTTTCTGTGGCTCTGCCTGTCCCACGCTGGATCAGACAGCGGTAGAGGAAGGGCCGTGAGCAGGCCAACCCACGGCAGCTCTGCATCAGGGGCTGCAGGGTTCTTTGGAGGTAAGTGCCTCACTAGCAGGAGGAAGGATGATGTGGGGGGTAAGCCGGGGGGCCCCTGGCCTCTGCTGTAGACTTTCCCACGGGGCCCTGGGGAAATCACGTCTCTCCCTGGGCCTCTGTGAAATGGGCATGCTGCTGCTGGCCTCGCAGCAGGGTGGTGAGATCCTGGCTGGGATCGAGACCCCCGCCCCAGTGGGTGATACTGCTGGGGTCAGGATAGGGGGAGTCCACTCACAGCTCCCTAGAGCGGGATGCTTCCCCAGAGGGCTCCTGGAGGGGAGCTGCTCTCTAGGCTAATTCGGCCCAGTTCAATGTCACGCCGCTGGGTAACTGAACCCAGTCAGGGCAAGTGAATGCAATATACCAGAGGGGGCGACTGAGAGCGAAGCAGGGAAGAGAACAGAGGAGAGCGGTTGGCGAGGTGGGGAATCACCAGATGGGATCAGAGCGGGGTCCGTGGTCCAGCAGCAGCCGGGGCCAGCTGCTCCCGAGGGAGAAGCGAATTGCTGGGCTATCGAATCCAGTTTAACCCTCTTAGCCACTTGCTGACTTCGCTCAGACCCTTCACTGAAATTGCAAAAGCAGGTGGCAGCCCAGTTCTGCCCCCCCCCCGTGCAAACTCTGCAGCAGAACATGGCTGGGACCCCCTGTCAGGGGCTGGTCCCACCATCCCAAGTGCAATGCTGCTCCTGGCCATGGATTTGCACCAGGGATAAACTGGGCCCAGGGATGGGGGGAAAGCCACACTGTCCGGAGGTGGTGCAGGTCACACTTCAGTAATTCGGTGTAAAGGAGCTGAGGGACCTAATTCCCCTCTCGCTCACAGCCGGTTTACTCCACGTAATGCGCCGGGCCAGATCCCCCATTGGCACATATCGGCCCAGCTCCCCTGAAATCAATGGAGCGGCACCGATTTACACCCACTGGGGATCTGGCCCTCTCACTCCAGGGGAGTCACTCCTGATTCTACTGGTGTTCGATCCGAGTGATCCTGGTGCGACTGCAGCTTGGGGTAACTTTCCCCGGTGCCCCTCCCTCCGCCAGTGTAAATCAGAGGTGAGTCAGGCCCCGTCACCTCACCTTTGGCAGGAGCTGGAATTGCAAAGGCTGCCAGGGTAGCTTAGGGGCGGGTGCCTCCCGGTGGCCCCCAGCAGCCCCTCTGCCACTGGAATGGGGGCTGCTGATTGCACTACGTCTGCTTAGTTTCTCTCACCACAATTGCCCAGTCCGTGGCGCGAGGGGGGGGCAGGTGACTCCCCCGTACTCCCCAGTGGGGCAGTTTGCCATGGGAGGGCTCATCGGCATGAGTCAGCGTCAAGCCTGGAGATTCTTCTTCGAAACAATGAGCAAGGCCGGCAACCCTACAATAACAAAGCAGGCGGCCTGCACAGCAGGGCAGGCAGGGAAATAGGGAGCAAATACCTTTCCCGCCTGGGCTTCCCACAACCCCTAGCAAAGGAGAACTGGCAATGGCTCCTCGCCCCTCTGCAGCATCTGCCACAGGAGCATCTCTAAGCTTGCCATGAACACTGAGAATTGATGCCTCTTAAGAGACAGGTGACTATGATCTCCTCCCCCTCCCCCCCGGCTTCCAAAGGGGGAAACTGAGGTACGGAGCAGTGACATGGCCTTGACGCTCACGATGATTCATGGAGCACCACCAGGTACCACGCAGCGAGGGGCGAGTTCAGTAGCGGCGCCCTAGGCGGCGGAAGGTCCCGCCCCCGAAATGCCGCCCCCAACAGCGGCGGCGGAAGGCCCCGCCCCCAAAACTGAACGGGCGGCCGGGGCGCCGGTGCCCCCAAAATAGCAGCGCCCTAGGCGACCGCCTAGGTCGCCTAATGGGTTGCGCCGGCCCTGGGCGAGTTTTAAATGGAAGGCAAGAGTCCCGACTCCCCGGCCCCGGCTCCCGCCGATCGGTGACCCTCCCTCCCCTGGGGAAAACGCCTCGCAAGAGCCCCAGGAAAGTTCTGCTGTCGCTTTGTGTTGTTAACGAGCGCGTAGAGAGCGCGTTTCATCTTCAAAGCGCTTTACGAGCGTTAATGAATGAAAAGCGAGCGGTTGGGGTGGCTCCGTGCGGGGCGTGGGAGACCTGCTGGGAGAGGAGTATGATTCATCGCAGGTGCCTTATAGGAGTTTCTTTGTTCTTCGGCTGGTGTGTTTGGGCTGCAGCTGGCGTTAAAGCCCCTTGCAAACCCCCCCCCCCCCCCCCCCCCCCCCCACCCCCCCCCCCCCCCCCAGCACTGGTGAGTCAACAGGCTCCTCCACCCCCCAAAGGAAGCAATATAAAAGATGCAGAGTCCCGTAACTTACCACGTATATCGCTCAGTCATGTAGTGTGAAGGGGCGAACGTGTGAGCACGGGCTGCATAGACTCCTTGAACCACAGGGTTAGACGGGACCGCCAGGGTCATCTGGCCTCGCCCCCTGCCAACACGCAGGAGGCATCATACGATTTCTTGCCTCTGTTGCAAAGGCCAAATCCTGCTGGGTGTGGTGGCGGTGGAAGGACAAAGCAGCAGAATTGCAGCAGGGACGGGGGAGGAAGCCGGGAGGTTGTGCAGAGAGACCCACAGCCCCAAGCACCATGGTGTCTCCACCATGGCCTTCCCTACCTCTGCATTGGCCCCCTCCTCCCTAGTGACAGGCAGGAGACGGGGATTTCACCCTGGGGAAGCCAAGGGAGGGCTCGGATCCAAGCGCCGGGCAGGGAATAACGTCACAGCGCGGTTTGCAGCTTGAGCTCCGTCGCCCCGGCTGCCGTATCCCCGTGTGTTCCCGGGGCAGACCCAGCCCCAGGCGGCCCTGCACAGCTCGCACATGGGTATGTCCCAGCTCTGTGCAGCATGGGTCGCTCACTTCTTACCCAGACTTTCCTTTAGGAGAATGGGGAAGCAAATCAATTCTTCTCCATACGGGGGGGGGGGTTAATTTGTTTCCATTTGTTAGTATGGGGGGAGAGATAGAAGCATCCCATGGGAATTGCTTAGGTGGGGAGGCGTTCATAGGCTCCGCCACTAGTGATTGAACCGGGAACCACTAGATCTGAAAGCATCTGTGCAGCTCAAACTGAAGAGCCAGGCAGCTCGGCCCGCTTGCAGCCTCTGGGAATCAGGGCCGGAGGGGGATGCAGAACGTCCACTGACCCCCGGGTTATGTTCATGCACGTCAGTAACCTATGAAGAGAGAGGAGCAAGACATTCGCTGACGCCGTCGCCGCTCCATTTAACACAAAGGTGCTTAGATACTGTGGTGATGGGCAGCAGCACAGCCCCCTGAGACAGGTAGATATGCTTGTGTGCCTGCTGGCGTGTGAGTGTGCAATGCACACGTGGTGTTCTGCACACGTGCTTGTTGGTGAACATAGAATTATAGACACGCATCTCCTCCAGCCTCCTGCGGCGAGTCAGGACCAAGTATACCTAAGCATCCCTGATGGGTGTTTGTCCAGCCTGTTCTCAAAAACCTCCCGTGACGGGGATTCCAACCTCCCTGGGAACCTGTTCCAGAGCGTAACTGCCCTGAGAATAGAAAGATTTTCCTACGACACTCCTGTTGATACACCCCAGAATGACATTACCCTTTTTCTGCAACTGCGTCACAGTGCTGACTCATATTACATTGATGCTCCTCTGTAGCCCCCAGATCCTTTTCAGCAGCTCTGTCGCCTAGCCAGTTCTTCCTCAGGTGGTAGCTGTGCATTTGATTTTTTTCTTACGTGTAGCACTCTGCATTTATCTTCCTTGAATTTCATCTTGTTGATTTCAGCTTGGGCCTGTGGCCGTGGGAACATCGGTGCGTTTGGAACTGGGCCTGCGTCTCTTTGCACGCGGACGTGCTTGTTCCTGAGCTTGTGTCCACGTGTGCTGAGCAGGCCTGTGTGTGTGTAGAGGGCTTGGGTTTCTCTCTGCCCCCAGCACTCTGACTTTCAAGCACTTGCTCCATCGTGATTGCAAATCCAGTTGGTTGAAATCGCTGATGTGAGGCAGCTCTAAGCACCTGGCTTTTCTAGTCCATGACGTTCCTCTGGCCAAAACCAGAGAAGTTCATTTCGCCATTCGCAGGCGCTGGAGAGAGCTTTGTTATTCCCCACTTCAGTCTCAGAGGTTTCCTCTTGCCCTACATCTGTTTCTGCCCCACCCCACCTGTACAGGGAGGTCCGTATTTCTGCCGCGCGTTTACTTAGGCAGTCGTACGTGTACGGCACATACGCTGTTTAGAGAGACCACCAAATAAAAGGCTTCCAATCATTTTCAAGAGTCTGCTTTGAACCTACAGGGCCCCGACACGTTTGACGCTGCAGCTAAAAGGCTCCAAGACTCCTGTGATGTTTCTTTTCCTTTTTCTCCTCACCCCCTTGCCCTGAGCATGCTCCAAAGCCCTGGGCTCCATTGCAGCGGTGATAACAAGGGAGTGCAATAGACCTGCTCCCGGTGTTTGCCATTCCCAACCAACTCCTGGTCCCGCTGAAGTCAGTGGGCGGGGTGGGGTTAATCCCATTGGGAAGGGGTTGGTCCTTCATTCTCCCTTGTCCCAGCTTCCTCCTCTACATGCTGTGTCCTGACTCCTGAGCAGGGCACCCAGATATCCCGTGGGCATGGGCATGATGTCAACGGGCATAGTGACGGGAGAGCTGGAGGAAAGGGCCCATCGTGCCGGCGTTTTCCTGCTGCACGCGTCGGCCTCGGCCGTGTTCTGCAAGCCGATGGGGAGGGGTTTTTTTTGCTGATGCCCAAGGCTGAGTCGGGGGCAGATTGCTCTTCCTGCAGCGTCTGCGGCTCAGCTCCGCAGGGCGTGCGCCGAGTGAAAGGAGGGGGGCGGACGGTCAAAGCGCCGGCGCTGGGATTCGAGAGATCCCAGTTCAGTTCTCGGCTCGGCCGCACGTTCCCCAGGGCGTTGGCTGAGGGACGTCACCTCTCCAAGTTCTACAGCCGCCGAGTGGGGAGAAGCCTCTTTTGTCTTGTAGGAGGAAGCCCCTTCAGGGTGGGGACTGGACAGCGCCTGGCGCAGCGGCACCCTGATCCTGGCCCTCTCGGGAGGCCCCCGGTGATGATGCAGGGAGGGGAAAGGCGTTGCGTGGTTTGTGAATGGCGAAGCAGCTCGGACACGGACAGCTCCTGGGAGCCAGGACGGGCACTAACTAACTGCCACCTTCGCCGAGTCCTGTTCCTGACCCGAAGCACATGGTTTAAAAAGCTGCCGAGATTCTTGCTCGCTGTAAACCCTCCTGCAAATCCGGGCTGACTCGGGAATGCTGGGAGCCCTGTAACGGCAGCGGTGCCCGCGGGCACGACCCCGTTCCCAGACACTGAGTGCCTGTGAGGGCCGGAGAGGCTGAATGGCGCGTCTGTGCGGCCCTCCGGGGGATGGGCAGGGAGGAAATGAGGGCAACTTACCTCATCTGTTTACCTGGAAGTGGAAATATCAGAGAGTCCAGCTGCAACGGTCTGGCTGCCGCGGCGGGACGCCTCGCAGAGCCAGAGCAAATGGAGCACAGAGCGGTACAGCTCCTTCCTCCACGGCCCCGCTGGCTCCCCCTCGCCTGGCACCTGCCAGCCCCTGCCAGCTCCCCCTCGCCTGGCACCTGCCAGCCCCTGCCAGCTCCCCCTCGCCTGGCACCTGCCAGCTCCCCCTCGCCTGGCACCTGCCAGCCCCTGCCAGCTCCCCCTCTCCTCGCCTGGCACCTGCCAGCCCCTGCCGGCTCCCCCTCGCCTCACTGGGCACCTGCCAACCCCTGCCGGCTCCCCGGCTCCTCACCTGGCACCAGGCCAGCCCCTACCAGCTCCCCGACTCCTCACCTGGCACCAGCCCAGCCCCTGCCAGTTCCCTGGCTCCTCGCCTGGCACCAGCCCAGCCCCTGCCAGTTCCCTGGCTCCTCGCCGGGC
>QXTE01000216.1:1031707-1080671 GCA_003942145.1 Platysternon megacephalum
CCCCCCCCCCCCCCCGCCAGTGCCTCCTTCACGCCGCTGGAAGGGGAGGAATTGATCAGTGGGGCCTGCAGACCCCCTGGACTACCCTCGCAGACCCCCAGGGGTCCACGGACCCCAGTTTGAGAACCGCTGGCGTAAATCATTAAAGCTCCTCAGAGAAAAGGTTCTGGGTGGCTCTTATCCAAAGCCCATTGAAGCCAATGAGGGTCAGGGCCAATGAACGGAAAGGGTTAATATTACTAACTGGGACTAGCTGTGCGTTTCTCAGCTGTAGCCCACTCTTCCTGCTCTGAGGTTTTCTTGGTCTTTCCTGAAGATTTTTTTTCAAGATAAAATATATAATTTTAATATATTCTAACTAAAGACATTGTTGTTGACACACACACACACAGGAGCGCCGCCAGCTTTTCCGGCGCCCTAGGGCGGCGGAAGGTCCCGCCCCCGAAATGCCGCCCCCAACAGCGGCGGCGGAAGGTCCCGCCCCCAAATTTCCACGGACGGACGAGGCGCCGGCGCCCCCCAAATAGTAGCTCCCTAGGCAATCGCCTAGGTCGCCTAATGGGTTGCGCCGGCCCTGCACACACACACACACACACACACACACACACGGCATGAAGTTTGTGTATATTTAGAGCCGCCATCTCAATTTTTGTTGCTATTTCAGTAGCACATAGAGACCCCAAATCATTGTACTTAGCGAGAGACAGTCCCTGCCCCAGCGAGCTTACAGTCTAAACAGAGGTTGGGACGGGGCCCGCTGGCCAAGTGGCAAGAGCTGGGCAAATTGGGGATTTGGGGATTTGAAAAGTTGAGGGGAGGGGGACAGTTTTGGGTCAAGCTGGAAATGAAAATTGTCCAGATGTTTGGCGAATGGGAAAGTAAACAGAGAATCAGGTTGGGTCGAGGGAAACGTTTGTTTCATTTCGCTGTTGGCCGTTTTTGAACGTTTTAAAAAAAAGGAAGGGAATTTTTGAAATGAAAAGTTGGTTCAAAGCAAAACTGAATGTTCTGATTTTGGGGGAGGAAGGAGGGTTAGGTTTCTTGGGGTTTTCAAAACGAACAATTTGCCAAAACCAACGCGAATTCATGACACGTTTCGGTGCCGCCCATTAAAAGGTTCATGATTAAAACTGGCCAGTGTCAAACTAAAGGTTAGCAGGCAGGTTGAGATTAGACCTCCAGTCTCCTAGACGGCTGCACTTTCCACTGGACCGTGCTGCCTCTCTAAGACGGAGTCCGTGCAGTGAAATCCCACAACGCCAGGCTGCTGTCCACACACAAATCAGTGTGACTTGGGTCAGCAAGTGCATAGGACCCTGCTAGGGCGTGGGTCAGAGCCTGAGTCCCGCTGTGACTTGGGTCCAAATCTGGACAGTTTGCAGCGTGGATGCAACTCAAGCCGCCGACCCGCGTCAGAAGGTCTGCGTAGTGCAGTGTGGACGTGTTCGCCCGGCTGCGAGACCCGGATCCAGCGACTGTAAGCCCGGTGCGGACGCACAAGCGCAGGTGTGGAAACACTGAGTCCCCAAGCCTGGTTCACAATGCAGTGTTGACCTGCCCAGAGTGACTCCACTAGGAAGTGAATGAGAGGGAATTTCGTAGTTAGGGAACGGAGGGGAAATACAGTTACATCTTCACCTCTTCTTTCCCCTGGCGAGAGCCAGAGAGGGAAAGTGGTGAGTTGCTCAGGATGGCCTTTTGCCTCCTCTGCAAATACAATAGCGCAGACGGGCTCATCTGTGTGGGTCGTCTGAGTCGCCGTGGTCCTTGGAATCAGCATCCTCTGCTATAATTAGGTGCTACCTGGCTCCCTGCCTTTCATCTACTCAAGAGCGTAGCCATTTGCTTCTAAAGCCATCACCTGCCCTGGCCTAGGAGACGGCACTTGGAAGCCAAATTCCCTCCCCACTCTCGGAGATCACACAAATCCCCTCAGTGATTGAAATACTGATGTAGAAAATAAGAGGGCGGAAGGATCTCCAGAGGCCAAATTGTCTTAATCCCTCTGACAGCCGTGGTGAAGTGACCACGAAGGAGATATCCATATGGTCATCATGAATGTGTCCCACTCACTGCCCTGGAACGAAGACATCTCTGCGAGATCTTTCCCCCAAAGGAAAACTCCTTCCCAGCCCTTCCTTGGTGAGGCTAGAGCCTGGGATCTTCAACTAGGCAGGTCTTGCTCAGCCACTGAAGCAAAGACTGCAGCATGGAACGAGAGACCTGACAAGCACTTGGGGTCCACCAGCACATAATCACTGAGGATGGCAGAAAGCCAACCCAAATCCAAAGCCAGGAGCATGTGTTCTCCCGGGTGCAGAAAAATATCAGGGCATTTTGCAATGCCCTGCCGAGCAAGTTAATACAACTCCTTCCCGGGGAAGGGTTAGCAAAGCGCCTCCCAACAGCAGAGCCAGCGTCTGACGTGCGTGAGAAGCCTTCAGCCTACGCCGGTCCTCTACCGGAGGGTGGAGAGGAGTTTAGCGTTGAAAGCATGTGATGACCAGCATTTCCAATCTGGGTCAGCAGCGAGTTGCCATATTTGGTGCCTGACCTTGCACGGAGCCTGCATCCTTGGTCCCCATCGGACGTAGCAGGAGGTGCTCGTTGTTCAGCAGGACCGGGCCCTCGGAGCACCTTGTTCATACAGCCCAAGGCTGCACACCAGCAGACCGACTTGAAATCAGAGCTACCGTTGAGAGATCTGGGCTCGTGCATTACTGACAGGAGCGGCTAGCTATCTGTCTGGGCAGCTCTCAAACCCCATTGACATTTACCAGGGAACCCCAAGTAACCAACGGTTTCAGGGACATGATGGGTTCGCCTTTCACTACCTCTGACCCTAGAGTGGATGATTTTGTCAGGCTGACTTCAAGGCAGAGATGCAGCTTAAGGGTGTGTCTACACTGCAGTCTGGAGGCCTGATATAACTCCATTGGATTCAGCAGGATTACACCGGGGATGAATTCTGGCCCCTTATCTGAGAGCATAAGCCTAAAGGCAAATGTCTGCTTTTTGTGAAGAGAGGCCGCTTCCTCGAATCCTCCTCGGTCCAACTCAGGACAAGACATGGCTGCTGGGAGATCCACTGAGTCCTCCTCTGAACTGGCCACCCTCCCAGCAGTGCCGCTAGCCCAGGAGGGCTAGGAATCCAGCCACCGCCGTTTCCACGGCTAGAATGACCTATGATGCTGTGCCCTGCCCTGATCTCCCCCCTCTGCATTGAGAGATATCATTAGAACAACCCCGAGCGAGGAGACTTCCCAGAGCCACTTCCTGGTGAAGGCACGTTGCATGGGAGCTGGTGAAGGATCACCTCACCACGTTCTGCTCTTCCAATGGAGTTAGAGAAATATGGAGCGTTCGACTGAGAGCCGCGAGAGGCCGGTGATTCGGAGCTGGGTGAAGGCTTGGATTCCATTGGTGACCCCGTCCCAGCACGTGGCATCAGTGCCCCTCAGGAATCCTCTCGTTATGGGGTAGGGACGCCTGGCCATGGGTCTCCTTGCTCCTTCCTACCCACAGCAGCCAGCAACAGGCCAAGCTGCTCAATTTTGAGCCAGGTTTTGAACACCCCGAAGTTTAGGGCTGTTCAGACCAGGGGGCCAGATTCCCAACTAGTGTCAGTAGCTATTGCCCCCCCCCCCTCCCCGATCCTCCGCCAGGACACATGGGGGTAACTCCGGGGAAGCCCTCGCACGAGGTCGTGAGGGAAGTTTGTAGCAGAGCTTGGACTGGAACGTGGATAGCCTGTGTCTGAGCCACTGTGCCCTGCTTCTGTGCGAGCAGCACGACCTCGTGCACTCAGGGCGTATGGAGAGTGTGTGTGTGTGTGTGTGTGTGTGTGTGTGTGTGTGTGTGTCTGAGCCACTGTGCCATGCTTCTGTGCGAGCAGCGTGACCTCGTGCACTCGGGGCGTATGGAGAGTGTGTGTGTGTGTGTGTGTGTGTGTGTGTGTGTGTCTGAGCCACTGTGCCCTGCTTCTGTGCGAGCAGCGCGACCTCGTGCACTCGGGGCGTATGGAGAGTGTGTGTGTGTGTGTGTGTCTGAGCCACTGTGCCCTGCTTCTGTGCGAGCAGAGCGACCTCGTGCACTCTGGGCGTATGGAGAGTGTGTGTGAATTACCTAGTGTACATGTGTGTGTGTGTGAATTACCTACTGTACACTCGTGTGCGTGTGTGTGTGTATGTGCGTGTGTGAATTACCTAGTGTGTACTCATGCATGTGTGTGTGTGTGTGTGTGTGTGAATTACCTCGCATACACTCGTGTGCGTGTATATATGTGTGTGTGTGTGTGTGTGTACTGTTTACTTTATCTACCCCTGAAATGCAGCTGTCCCTGGGGTGAAAATGCAGCAGCTGTTTTAACAGTTTTACCAACTGTGGCGCAGGGCTGACTTGTGCCCGCTGGCCTGGCACATGCCCACACACTTACACCCTTGACTAGAGGCTAGACACAATCACAGTCCTGGCTCAGTAGCCGTGCCCCCGAGGCCTCAGTTCTGCCTGGGTCACAATCCCTCCAGCAGCTCCTGCTGCCCCCACCCCTCCCACAGGAGCTGCACTGAGTCCCCAAAGGGCTGGCCCCCTCTCTCCCCGAGTCCACCCTTTGCCCCTGGCTCCCGCTTGCGTAGTTCCCCGCAGACCCTCCAAGCCGGGGGCCATGCAGTTTGCAGCCCTGGGTCACGGCAGCATCTCTACGTTAGCTCTCGGCGTCTTCGTAAAGATGAAGCCAAAGTAGGAGCCTGTTGTCGCGAGGCCTGACCAGATCGGCTCAGGGGACGCCCGGCCATGGCTTATGCTTCTCACAGTTACGGTGTGGCGGTGCAGGGGAGGAACGGGAACTGACGTGGTTTCTGCCCAACAGTCGGTTTTTCACCCCAGTTCAACTCCTGGAGCCCCCTGGGTTAAGCACGTACACTGGTACATATTCCTCCTGCCCATCGGCCGGGAACCTGACACAACTGAGTCCCTCTGGGGGCCCTCGGCTGCACCTCTCGGTTCAGCCCTCGGCTCCCACGCTGCGAAGGGGTCGATGGCCGCTGCCTGGAACAAGACTATTGCTTTCTCTGCAATCTCCTCGTAACAAAGAGAAGCTTAATCCGCCTGCTAATCCTCACGCTCCCTGGAGAAGGGAGAACTCGGTAAAATCCAGGAAACGGAGCTGCCGTTCAAGCCACAGCCGAGACTTTTTCGGGAGCATATAAGTATGTTAGAGAGGCCGGGCTGCCCTGTTGCCGGAGATTTCCTTTGCTGTTGAGAGGCTGGTGGATGGTTACAATCAGACCGTAGTGACTTGTTCAGCGAGGGAGTCGTTCGGGTGAGACAGGCAGGTCCGCACACTGAGGGCAGGGGGGTTCTGCAGATGACACTCTCTATCCCCAGCTCTGCCCACATGCTCCTGTCTGAGCAAATCCCTCGGGCCAGGCCCGTCAGCCTCCAGTGCTGAAAGCTAGCCCCCGAGGTGGACGTGATGGGATTACCCGCAGCGGTGGATGAGGACTGCGCTAGGTAAGGCGCGCAGGATCCGGCCAGCTGTGAGGATCGCTGCACAGCAGGGGCCATGGCTCCCCCCCCACCCCATTAGTGCTGGCTGACGGCTTCCCCATCAGGGCAAAAGAACAGCAGAGCCGCCAGCAGGCCTGCTACCTGAAGCTCTGAGCCCCACCATGCTGACAGTCTTGGGGCTCAGCTGGGCCCCAACCTGGAGTTCCCCCGGCCTCACGCTCTTGCCCAGAAGGGCAAGACTTGCTCAAGGTCGCGGAGCCAGTGTCAGGTTTGGCCAGGGATCGAAGCCAATTCTCCTGTGCTTTAATAGCCGGAGCATCCTCCCGCCGCCGGCGACACATGTAGGGTGGCCAGTTTGGGCTGGCCGTAGTCCTGGAGGTTTGGTCGCGTGACGTCATCTTTAATTAACGATTAGTCTCTCATTCCTGGTGACTCCAGGACAGTCCTGGAGGGCTGGCAACCCTCTAAGACACGTGCACCCAGTTCCTATTGACTTCAGGCTGCGGAGAATACGCGCCCCGACACTGGGAGAGCCAAGCCCCTCCAGCTCATAAGCCCCTCAGCTCGGGCCCTAGGGCAACCATGATTTGGCCCTGTCGTTTCACTCAACATCCCCTAACGTGAAAGGGATCTGCAGCCTCCAAAGGCAGAATCCTCCTTTCCAATCTCTGCCCTCAGGCAGCACAACAGTGACCTTTTGGGGGATCTCCGCTGGGAGGAATCAGAGAGGGAACCGTTGCCCTCCGTATCACCCAGGAAATGGAGAAACACTGAGCTGAGAAACTTCTCCGTCAGGTGCGATCCGCTCCCCCAAGAGACATCCTGCGGCTTGTCAACATTTGCACTGCTCTGGCTAACAGGTCTATGTGCTTTGTGGGGGGCCGGGGACGGGGGAGGGGGAAGCTACATCCATACAAAGGTTGGGCCCAGGTAGGTGCATGTAAATAACAAGACAAGGGGGGGTGGTCAAGGGGTTAATGGGGGGTGGCTGGATCCGTGTGCAGATTAAAGGAACAGGACTCTTTGAACCTGTCTCTGCTCTGGTGAGTGTCCTCAATACCCACCGTCTCCAGCTGTCTGGGGACGTAGCTCCGCTGGGGACGTTGACTACGTGACTAGCTCGGAGTCGATTCGTTTTTGCTAGCTGCGGCTTGGCGAGTTGAGTCCGGCTCTCTGTAAATAAGGTAAATGCAAGTTTGCAGAGGGCACTTAATCCCTGGGAGAGGTGGATCACACGCTGGCGCCGTGCCTAATGCCTCTGAGGAGTCAAAGTAGGACACCGGGGCCGAAGCAGCCTGGTGCGGGGGGAAGCCGGGTGCTGCTGGCGATTTAAAGCGGCCGCGGTGCAGCCCCTCGCGTGGGTCTCTGCTTGTGGTCAGAACGCGGGGGGGGGGGGGGGGGGGGCNCGATGCGACTGGTCTGGTTCGAATCCAGCCGAGGTTCAGGAGCCAGGCTCCGACTCTGCTCTCCCCAGCCTGTCTCGCTCTCGGAAGGGTGGAGAGGGATTCCACAGATTCCCCTCAAGCCCGAGCTGCGGCCGCCCAAGAAGTGACGCTCCATGCACACGTGCACCCCCAGGACCCTCCGAGGCGCTATGGGCTCCTTGCAACAGGCTGGGCCCCCTTCATGATGTTCATGTCATTCGGGCTCAGGTCTTTAAAGATATTTAGGCACTAACTCCCATCTGGGCCTCTTCGACCCACTGTGAAAGCTCTTAAGGTGCCGGAGGGAGGGCTCAAAGTGAGAGAACCCAAGAAACTTGGGAAGACTGTTATTGTTTAGATTTAATCCAGCTCGGAGCCCCGTAGCGCCGGGCACCGTACAAACATGGTGGGGTTGTTCCCCGCCCCGAAGAGTGTGCGGTACAAGAATAAGAATTTGCTTTTCCATCTGGACGGGACCACCCACCGCACGTGATGCAGGGCGCTTTTCTGCTTGGATTTCCAGCCCACTGGGCCTGACCCCTCCCGTCCAAAGAGCTTCCCACCGAGTTCCACTCACTCTTCGGAGCTGGGCTCGAAAGAAAGTCCGGAATTAAAAACCAATTCTTGTTATGCCGCAAGCTCCCCGGGGCAGGGGATGACTCTGACCTGGTTGTCCTGCCCCCAACGCATTGGGGCTCCAGTCCTGATTAAATACCAAAAAGAACACCCGGCCCTGATTTGCAGGGAAAATACAATGGGACTGTTGTAAGTCTCCTGCTGCTTCTTAGGCCTTGCCTTGCCTGCCTGCGCTAAGGGGGGCTTACCGGGGTAGCTCCAGCCACCCTCCCAGCAGAGCCAGTGCAGACCAGCAAGAGAGAGACGGCCTGGCTCCTACCAGCTCCCCAGACAGAATGAGCCCTTTGATGCTGGTATAACTGGGCCTGGACTAGGACTTTTGCCAGTATAGAAGTGTCACGAAAAATCACAGCCCTAACCAACACGACTGTCCTAGTGCCGACCTGGCCTCAATCTCTCTGCTGACTCCAGTGTCCCAGACAAAGGGCATGTCCCTGCTGTAAGTACGTCACACCCAGAGTCCAGTCCTTCCATAGCAAATGGATCTCGCGCTCCCGTCAAAGGCTGCTCTGAGTTCCGTACAGGAAAGACCCAGGGGGATGGCACGTGGATTTTATCTGGGTGCGTGACTCTCTAGAGGACAAAGAGACCCAGTGGCAGGAGGCTGAAGCTGGACAAAGTCCAGCTGGAAATAAGGCATTCAGAGGGAGGGCAGCCCACCACTGGGAAAAGTTGAGATAGGGCTGTGGTGGATTCCTCCACCGCTCCTCCGTTCCTGCATTGGAGGGAATGTTCTCCTCTCCACGGGCAGGGAGTTCTTCCTTCTCGCACCCTGCTCCTCCAGGGGAAATCAGACCCCCACCCCTTCCAAAGTCAAAGCCCATTGCCGGGCCCTGTATCTAATTCATGTGCTCGTGGCTGGCCTGGCACAATATATTGATATCTTTCACCTGGACTGGGACAGGCGCCCCCAGTCTGAATGAGGCGTCCAGCCCTCTTGGGCCTGTAGGAAGGGGACGTGGCAGGGGAGACGTGGTACCCTTTGTATCTGAGAGCGCCCATCAGACCTTCATTACAGCTGGTGGGGGGGTTAAAGAGATGGTGGTTTAATAATCCAGTTGTGGCTGCCTGGTGACGGAAATGACTGCTTCCTTACCCGCCCGGATTCCTGCTGCCAAACAGGGTTGGGAGTTAGACACAGGAGGGGACCGAAAGGATCAGCCGGCTGGGTGCTCTTTTGCTGACAGCAGGGCCTTTGTTAACCCTGGCGTGGGAGAGTTCTGCCCCCCCCCCGCCCCCCCGGGGTGCTGGCAGGCAGGGGCTGCAGGCTGTCTGCTGGCACCGGCAGGTGGGGGGCTCCTTGTAGCAACAGATCTGCTAACCCCTCGCTGGGGGCGCTGGATGGGGAAGCCTAACGAGGCATCCCTGAGAGTCGTCAGTTCTGCTTTGAAGATCAAAACGCCCTCCGCGGCTCTGGAGAGCCAGCCTGCCATAGATGGGCGCCTGTCACGCGAGCGTGACCCAGAGGCCGACGGGCCAGCTGGGAGACCTGCCTGCTCTACCCTGCAGCTGCCCTGGGTTGCTCACCCCACTCGCTCCTGGCCCCCGCTGGTAGCTGCGCTGGCTGTGTGTGGTATGGCCCCTGCTGCCAGGCAAACCCAAGTCCCCTGCGTGTTGCCCTGAGCGCAGGACTCAGCCTGTGTTCCCCCTATGCCAGGGAGAGCCTGGAGCAGAGCCTTGGCTCTAGGGCACTGTCCCTGTCTAGGGCCGGGCCCTGCCCTGGATGCCCTCAGGAGTGAGGGAAGGCAGGGCTGGGGGGTCCGGGCACTGCCCTTGAAGAGGGTCCAGCGTTCTCCCTCCTGTCTGCCCAGCCAGCTCCGGGGGGATGGAGCAGGACTGGGGTCTCGGCTCCACCCTGGGTCCTGCCCCCTTTCAGGCATCTGGCACCCACCCAAGCAGGGCACAAGGGCTAGACTCCCCTCTGGGACCCTGTCAGAAGGGTCTCAAGAGGGGGGAGTTTCCAATTGCACAGCCAGCCGCCCACGGGCCCGTCAGGGTCTGCCCCTCCGCTGGGCCGGCCCAGGGTGCTGGGGGGGCGGGGGTTGTGGCAAGGAAGGGGTGCGTATGGGGTCATGGCAATGGGGGAGTGGCGTGCGTGGGACGGGGGAGTTGTGCAAAGAGGGGGAACCGGTGGGTGCTGTGGGGGACAGTCGTGGCACTGTCTCGCCTACTCCTGCTCGTTTCCCTCTGGCTTAAATCTGGGCTCCAGGGCGTCCCCCGGCTCACGCCCTGCCCCACAGTCATGCGGGGAGCCGGCAGGTTGGCATTAGCCGGAGGGCTCCGTTGCCAAATCGGATTTGAGATCAGGCAGTGAAGTGTCGCAGTTTTTCAAATCGTCGTCTCCCTCCTCCTCAGCCCTGCAGCGGGGACTGTGTGGATTTGGAAGAGAAGGTTTCCCCCCAGGAGGCTGGGAACGACAGGCCCTTAATCCCCGGGCCTGTTAATCGAGGGGCTGTGAGCACGGCATTTGGCTCGGACACAGGAAAATCACAGCTCGGTGAAAGTTTCCATCGCTGAGAGAAGGCAAATCCTTCCAGTTCTCCAGGCTAAAACTCCTCTCGCTGTCACGGTCACTGCTGTCTCCTGCCAGAGCCTGTTTGCTGTAATTATTCGGCCTACAGTCTATGCTCCATCCTTCCCCCACCGTAAATTATACATGGCCCTTGGTGCACATGAACACAAAAGCTCTTTTAAGGCCATCATTAGTTGTAATTAGCAGGATCCGTCACTCATCTTCGGCAGTTAGCGATGAGCCGAAAGCCACGGGAATCCAGCAGCAGATAAAATAAACACAGTTTCAAACGCTCTGGAAATAACAAATCCTAATTACACAGAGGGGCCCCGAAATAAGGGCTGTCCCGGGGGGCTGCTCTGAGAACGGAGCGCGAGGCGAGCTGCGAAATGCCCTCTGCTCCGGGAAGCCTTGGCGCTGGAAGGCCGCCGGGTTCGAGCTGATGCCAGGTTGGAATGGGAACCCCGCAGCCAAAGCTCTTCCCCGTTTTGGAGGTGGGCACGAGGTCAGGATCTATCCCCGATTCCAGACCTGAATGGCATGAGTGGAACCAAATCTCCGGAGCCCCAGCTCTCGGCAGGTGCCAACTCTGCATGCAAATTTCCCAACTGACTCCTGTGATTGACAGGGCAATTTCCTGCAATGTCCATGGGCGATCGGATTGTATCAGGTTTGTGTATCATTGTGGGCCAGGTATTGTATGTCATTCCATGGGGGAGGGTGACCAGGGCTCCCCCAGGGACTCAGAACAGTGTGGGAGTGATTAGGCAAATTCACTCAGGTGATAACGCCTCCGGAGAGGTCCCACCACCTGGAGAGGATCGCCTAGACTGGTTCCTAGTGGTTTCTCTGGATACCAGACAAAGAAAGGACTTTTGAATAGATCGCCTGAGTTTAAACTGCGTCAGGGCCTGCTTGCTGATCCAGCCAACGGACAGGGCCTTCTGTCCAAGGAGACCCCAGTCCTTCCTGGGAAAGGTGGGAAGGACTTTGGCCTGATGGGTGACCTCTGGTGAGCTGTTAGCATGCACGGAGGAGCTTTTGTATGTTTTCTCCGTAATGCTTTTACCTTAAGAATAAATGGGCTTGCTTAGAAAGAGCTGCGTGGGAACTCATAACTGCTGGCAGTTACGCTGTTCGTAAGGCCGCAAAGAGAAAGTAAAGGGCAGACGCTGGCCTGCTGGGAGCATCCCAGTGTAGAATCATAGAATCATAGAAGATTAGGGTTGGAAGAGACCTCAGGAGGTCATCTAGTCCAACCCCCTGCTCAAAGCAGGAACAACCTCAACTAAATCATCCCAGCCAGGGCTTTGTCAGGCCTGGCCTTAAAAACCTTTAAGGATGGAGATTCCACCACCTCCCTAGGGAACCCATTCCAGTGCTTCACCATCCTCCTAGTGAAATCGTTTTTCCTAATATCCAATTCTAGTGAAATAGTTTTTCCTAATATCCAACCTAGATCTCCCACACTGCAACTTGAGACCATTGCTCCTTGTTCTGTCATCTGCCACCACTGAGAACAGCCGAGCTCCATCCTCTTTGGAACCCCCCTTCAGGTAGTTGAAGGCTGCTATCAAATCCCCCCTTACTCTTCTCTTCTGCAGACTAAATAAGCCCAGTTCCCTTACATTATCTTTACTTCTTTCTTCTACACTTTTACAATTTCTCTTCTCTCAACTGTTCCACTCAGAGTAAATTCATCAGCTTGAATCAACTTACTTTGGCTTAATGCGTTTGTAATGAGAGCAAAATCTGGCCCAGAACGATTAAATCATTTGGATAGGTGCTTCACGTAGGCACCTGTTAGAAACTTAGGCTCAGCCTGGAGACAGTGGGTTGGACATTTTCTCACCAATCCTGATTTCTCCTGTAGGCTGGTAGCTGTGCAGCCTGGAAGAACCCTGCTCAGGAGGAGAGAGCCACAGGTCTCCACCCACCAGAGGTGACGTCTGGGTGCCGGGAGCCTTGGGTGGACCCCACAGGGGAAATACGGGTGCAGTTGCTCCGAACTGTGACCACTCCAGTCTCCGCAATGGGCCCAAGCCAAACCTAAAGGCTCAAAGCAGAACCCCGTTGCGGCCTCCCAGCTGTGCAGCGCTTGGCTTTTGGAGCGGCCATGTGGGTTAGTGGCTAATGTGGCTGGGAGTCAGGAGATCTGGGTTCGCTCCCTCAGCCGGGGCCGGCTCCTGGTGGCGGGTGGCGGCTACATGTACTAAACCCAGTAGGTTCGTATGGCTTCCCTTAGCGATGAGCCAAAGCCCAGGCCCCTGTCCTGGCACTCCTGAACCCGAGTGGGATTTGGGAGTCTATCCCAGATCCAAACTGCATGGCTGGCGCCCACCTAGCCAGGCCCCAGGGACCCCCGGGCTCAGGGCCTGAGCTGAGCTCTGCCGCTTGGGGCCTGGCGTTAGTATCAACCCGAAACGAGGCCAAATGCTGGCGTTTCTGTGGCGTTTCACCGAGGGAGTTGGGGGGTTCACTCAAACTGAACCTTGGGCATACGAAGCCGTGGAGCCAAAAGACGGTTCTTGTGGCCTCTGCTAACCCAGCTGCCAAGTCTGTGGGCCGGAGCCTCATCTGGAGTCCAGCGACATAGCTCCGTTGAAGCCAACAGAACGATGTCATCTGTCATCCGGCCCTTCCTTTTGCCCCCTCGGCCATCGCAGCGGGGCTGCGGACAGGGCTGGCCTTACCCTGAGGCGCTCAGGTGCCAGACTCTGGGGGGGCGCCACTAGGACCCAGAGTGTAGAAAATTGTGTCTGCTGCTGGTGCAGATGTATTCTCTCTGCTCGAGCTGCACAGAGATGGTGGAGTGCTGTGCTGGAGGAAGGAGGGCACAAGAGACATGACAGGCAGGCAGGAGAAAAGGTGAGAGGGAATAACAGAAAGCAGCAGGAGCTGCAGGGAATGAGAGGAGGAGGAGCCGCTTATGTACCTCTCTGGACTGATTCACACCAGCTTCTCAGGGAGCTTCCTGTTTCCTGCTGCTTCCCTGAACCCACTTGAGGAGAACAGGCAGTCAACTGAAGTAGTAGGAGCCATTTAGGCCCTTAAGACGCATACTTCTAACACTTCCTGTAACAGTTGCCAGTGGAGAACGCAGCTTCTCCAAGCTGAAGTTAATAACAACACATCTATGCTCCACAATGACACAGGAGAGGCTGGTCGGCCTTGCAACCATCTCAATAGAGCATGAGCTGGCCCAGGCTGTGGACCTTCAGGCAGCAGTTCAAATCTTTGCAAGCAGGAAGGCACGGAAAGCACCACTTTGGTTATTCAAACAGATAAAAATGCCAGTGTTTACTATGCAGACAAGAAAATTACATTTGCTGTTCAGGCGTTTGAAAGTTAAGTGTTACTTAACATTTTTGAACAAGGCATTTTAAGTTGTTAGTTCTCCTTTATTGGGGTAGGTAGTAGAGCAGTACCATGAGAGGAGTAGAACAGGAAGAAGGCAGAATTGAGACCTTTCAAAGTTTTGGCCCAAGCGAGGGAGTATGGGGGCGTCATTTGAGCTCCCCGCCTCAGGTGCCAAAATGTTGTGGGCCGGCCCTGGCTGCGGAGGAGTGAAACCAAGGGAAGTGGGACTCCGGCCTCCTGGGTGCTCTTCCCACCGCTGCTGTCGACGCTCGGTGAGACCTCAGACAATTCAACTCCGCTCTCTGTTTCCCCGTCGGCTCCATAACAACAATGCGCAGCCACCTTTCAGAAAGGGCTGTGACTGCAAAGCTCTGTACTCTCCGAAATAATAGAAATAATCCAGAGCCCGGGATAGGCCCGAGAAACAAATCCATCGACTCAAACCTGCCCAAAGTTAGGATGAATCACTTCTATTGCTTTAGCAACTGAGGCGTCCATGGAGATCAGGTCCCATTGGGCCAGGTGCTGTACGCAGGTACGTATCAAGAGACAGCCCCTGACCTAGACAGTTTACAGTCTAACGAGAAGAGAATCAGGTACAGAGAGAAGTGACTCGTCTCAGGTCACCCAGCATGGCAGTGGCGGAGGTGGGACCATAGAACCCAGCCCAAGCACCGTCCACGGGACGACAGCATCTCTTACGACCACGCAGCAACATGCCTGTTTCTAAGACAGGAGGAAGGCAGAGAACGAAAGGATTCGTGTCAGCGATGGGCTTGCGGGGCCTGGGATCAGCCCAGCGGGATGAGGCTGAGCCTGGGTCTATCAGGAGGGGTGGTGATTGAATCGCTATTTGTTATTTGTATTGTGGCGCCGAGGAGCCCCCGTCATGGGGCAGGACACGAGCGTGCTAGGAGCTGTACGAACACCTTACCGGCATGCTGCCATGCTATAAAGGGGTCGGGGGAAGAAACAGTGCTGACCCCAGCTGGCTGTGCTGTACTGGACATGGGGGACATGTTCTGCTGGACTCCCCTGTGGGGGGAGGAGAGCCAAGTCTGGCCCAGAGCCACGGTTGTGGATTTACGCTGTGAGCCAAATTCAAAGCGGGAGTAAACAGCACATCAGTGCAGCGCAACAGTGAGTTGGTGCCAGTGGACTGGAGTGGTGTAATTGGGGCCTTGTCTACACACAAGCCTGGCCCCATCTAGCGAAACGATGCACACACATGTGGATGCTCTGATTGCGGATTACGTCTACATGGGGAAATTTGCCGGCAATGCTATCAGGGTATAGTTACACTGCTGTAGCTGTACCGGTACAACTCCCTGTGTGGACCCTCTTGTTCCGGACGTAGCTAAGCTGAAAAAGGCCATTGTTATTCCAAAGAAGAGTGTCCACATGGGAAGTTCGGTGCCAGTATATCTGGCCCTGGCTCTCACTTTCGGGCGCTCGACGTTCTCCTGGGCTCCCTCTCCCAAGCTCACCCCTTCCCGAGGCCAGCTGTGCAAAAGCCAGCCCTCCCACGTGGGGCTGGGTCTCCGTAGCAAGGTTGTACGCTCTGCATTTAAATGTCCGCCCTTAACGAAGGCACTCGGGGATCCCGCAGCGAGCACGCTGTGGGTAGAGCAGTGACCCCCCCCCCTCGTGTCCTGCCTCCAGCCATGCTGTAATGAACGCTCTGGGGAGCCGGGGGTGGGAGGCGCTCGGCCCTCGGAATGCTCCAGCCACTTAGGTAGCAAATTAATCCAATGTGCTGCATTTCAAGGGATTTCCCTGTACCTTCCGGGCGGATTATGGGGTCTGCGGCAAGCAGGGCGATGGGAGGCTGCGGGGTTTCGTTCCAAGGGCAAGGTGATGCCAATGAATGCGCCCTTAGGAGCATAGGATTTGCTGCGCTGCGTCCAGGTGCCAGCCCTTCAATTCCGGTCTCCCAGCCAGCAATGATCATTCACATGAGGGCAAATCTCTCCCCCTAGCCAATAGTACGACACCATTCATGGAGGAATTGGCTGCATCCAATCCTGTGCTGATTGCATACGTGCTGAATGGGAGAGCTGAGTCCCCTGAGCTTAATAGAAGATCGGCCACACGGGGTCAGACCAAAGGTCCAGCAAGGCTTCCGCCAGTGGCCAATGCCAGGTGCCCCAGAGGGAATGAACAGAGCAGGGAATCATCAAGTGATCCATCCCCTGTCGCCCATTCCCAGCTTCTGGCAAACAGAGGCTAGGGACACCCGCAGCATAGGGTCGTATCCCTGAGCATCTTGGCTAATAGCCATTGATGGACCATTGCTAATAGCCATTGCTCCATGAACTGACCTAGTTCTTTTTTTAATCCAGTTATGCCTTTGGCCTTCACAACATCCCCGGCAATGAGTTCCACAGGTTGACTGTGCGTTGTGTAGAGAAGTATTTCCTTTTGTTTGTTTTAAACCTGCTGCCTATTCATTACATCGGTTGACCCCTGGTTCTTGTGTTATGTGAAGGGGTAAATAACACCTCCTTATTCACTTTCTCCACACCAGTCAAGCTTAGCATGGGCAGCTGAAGTTATTGGCGATAACATTATCCAGCCCTTTAAAGCCAATTCAGCCACACCATTTGACTTGGAGACCGTCTTGCAGCCAGGAATTCCATAGGTTAACCTTCATGTAGGCATGGCTCCAGAGTACCCTTGCTAGATGGAGCCCGGGGAGGACTGCCACATGGAAAGAAGGATGGTATTCGCCTTCTGGCTTATCAGAAGCACACGCTTTCTTCTGCTCTGGTTCAACCACAAATCATTGGAATTATTATAGGAATCCCTGCGTGGAGTCCCTGGCTTGTGCTACGCATGAGGTCAGGCTCTTCTGGCCTTCCAGGCTATGAATCACCCATACAGCTCTTCTTCCGGAGGCAGGGGGGCCGAGTAGGCGTTCCTGAGATCTAATTGTTGTTTATTCATATCATTGAGGAAGGAAGTTGGAATGATTCAAACCATCCAGCTAAGCGCAGCACTAGCCTGTACAGTAATGGATTCCTAGCATCATTACCCTCATATTCCCTGCCCCGTTCCCTCTGTCTCTTTCTTACGCCTCCTTGTGTATCGTCGTAGATAGAGTGTAAACTCACTGAGACAGGGGCTGTCTCTTGCCACGCGTCTTGCAGGGCCTAGCACGGTGGGGCCCTGATTCTTTATACAGAGGAACCTAGCTCAGGTGGGACCGGAGTCAGGAGCGCAAGGTTCTAGTTCGGGCTCTCTCAGTGACTTTGGGAAATCTGGGCCACCCTGTGCCTCAGTTTCCCCATTTGTAAGTGGGGAGGATGATCCTTCCCTCCCCCACTGGGGGTGTTGTGTTGCTACATTCACTTACATTGCTAAAGATCGTCACATGGGAGGTGCTCTAACCGTATGGAGTGTAATATCTGAAAAAGATTTGGGGGTCATGGCAGATAAACTTAGAATCATAGGGTTAGAAGGGACCACAAGGGTCATCGAGTCTAACCCCCTGCCAAGATGCAGGATTTGTTGTGTCTAAACCATCCATCAACTGAACATGCTCTGCCAGTGTGACACTGGGACTAGATGACCTCCTGAGGTCCCTTCCAACCCTGAGATTCTGTTCTATGAAAAGAGGTAATGAGATCCTGGGATGCATAAACAGAGGAATCTCCAGTAGGAGCAGAGAGGTTATTTTACCTCTGTATTTGGCACTGGTGAGATCACTGCTGGAATCTTGTGTCCAGTTCTGGTGCCCACCATTCAAGAAGGATGTTGATAAACTGGAGAGGGTTCAGAGAAGATCCAGGAGAATGATCAAAGGCTTAGAAAACCTGCCTTATAGTGCTAAATTGAAGGAGCTCAATCTTTTAGCTTAACAAAGAGAAAGTTAAAGGGCGATATGATTACAGTCTGCAAGTACTTACAGGGGGAACAAACATTTCATAATGGGCTCTTTAATGTAGCAGAGAAAGATCTGACACACTCCAATGGCTGGAAGTTGAAGCTAGACAAATTCAGCCTGGAGATAAGGTGTAAATTTTTAACTGTGAGAGTAATTAGCCATTGGAACAATTGACTAAGGGTCGTGGTGGATTCTCCATCACTGACAATTTTTTCAATCAAGACTGGATGTGTCTCTGATAGATCTGCTCTAGGAGTTCTTTGGGGGAAGGTCTCTGGTCTGTGTTATACAGGGGGTCAGACCAGATGATCATAAGGGCCCATTATGGCTCATATGAAGCTATGAATACACACTACAAAGGCTTGTTGTGTGTGCTGCTTGCATCCATGTCAGCATGCGTGCATGGCTCTGTGGATATGTGCATGCCTGGTGGAATAACACACACACACACACACACACACACACACTTTGTAAAGTCTTGGCAGTTATTTTATTTCCTCAGCCTAAAATAAACTCCAGTTCAATCACAGGATGCAGTCAGGCCCGGCAGGTGGGATCTGGCTCCGCTTTCCACAGGTCAGCCCCTGCTCCAGTACAAGTTAGCTGTGCCTCCGTGGAAGGACTCTGGGTTGTACTGAACCCACTGGCCTTTCGGTTTCTAAGTGAGATTGCAGAGATTCCTGGCATGCCCGTTCCTCAAAAAAAAAACCAAGATACACATATCTGACAGCTAACAAATGACTGACTTTCTAGAGCAGCTTCCAGCTGAAGACCTTGAAGCATAAAAGGCTCCTGTCTCCCTTGTGAGGTGGGTAGTTATTTTCCTTATTGCAGCCATGGAGAAACTAAGGCGCCCAGAGGTTCAGTCCCTTTCTCAAGGTCACACAGTACATCTGTGGCAGAGCCAGGCTAGAACCTAGATGTCACAGCTCTCGGTGCCACGTCTTATAGACAAGAGTGTCCCAAAGATCTGCTGATCATCTCGCTTTCCTCCGATCTCAGTTTACCATGTCCCAGGAAAGGGACCCAGTGGTCTTTACACCACTTCACATCCTATTTAGAACAGAGGTGCTGATTGCAGTCTCCACTGAACTGGCTGGTCATGTGATGCTAGCTTCCTTCCTTGTTTCCAGCCGCTAAATCGCATGAAAAGGAGCTAAGAACACATGGATACCTTGCTAACGTTACTTTTCTATGGCACGTCCTGTGGTCACGAATAAGCGTGGCCCATGCGCTCATGGATGGGAGCGAAAAGAGGGTCTGTGCGATCGCGAATACAAGACTACCTGTCTATTAAAATGTGGGCCACGTGAGGACCCCTTAATTGGAGATCCTGGTGGGTGCTGGCAACAGATGTGGGGTGAGGTCTGTTTATTGGCAGGGAAGGCGATCGCTTTGGGGTTTGCTGATGGTGGGTGTGTCACATGGCGACTATTGCGGGCAGAAATATAACCTGGGTCTTTGTCCTCCTTTCCTTTTGTCCCAGCCCACGTGCTCAATCCGATGGGCCAGAGAAATCAGCATCAGCGGCTGTAGGTGCCATGGGGATGGGAAGAAACAAACAGAGCCTGTATTGTCCTCAGCCTTTCCATTTCTGCCCCTGGTTTTTAAACACAGACCAGGGCGGGGGGTTTGCAGACGGGATCCAGCTCTTTGCATGTGCCCTGCCCTGCCCGCGTTACGGCGCATGCAAAGCCACAGCGGCACAAAGCAGCCCTCTTTGTTTACAGTCAATTCCTCCAGGGAACAAACATAGCAAGGACCAAGGAGAGCTCTGGCCGCTCACTGACTCCACCCGAAACGAGAGAGAGAGAGAATCCCCAGGTGAGACATGTCCCCAGAGGGAGGCAGATTTGCAGCCCCGGCAGCGGGTTGGTCTCCCTAACGCTCATACGTTTCAGACCTTTCTTCAGCCCCCGCCCGACCCCCCGGGCCTGTTCACGGTTGAAGGGCTGCGGCCTCCCGTGCCGTGCTGTGGAGAGGAATTCGTTCCTCTCCATTGTGGGCCTGCTTCCCAGCTAGGACTTTCTGCTGTGGGCCCTCGACTCCTGTTGAAGTGATGGGGCCAGATCTGCCGCAGGTGTAAATCACGATCGATCCAGGGACTTCAGTGGCTCTGGGCCGACGTACGCCAGCTGAAGGTCTGACTCATTGTCTTGGATGGGGTTGTGGGCACCTGGCACCTCTCAGGGACAGGCTATCCTGAGAGAATGATTCACAAGGACACCTTGCCTGAGGAACTGACCCTCTTTCCCTGCCTGTGGACTATCCATGCACAGACCACGATTTCCTCAGTTATTTGCTGGTTGGTTAGATAAGTCACATGGTATTGTTCTGTTATCTGATTGGATGAGCATGCAAATGTAATGTAACTGTAAATTGTTGCATTCCCTGCTAGTGGGAATCCACAGAGAGGATAACAGCATACTACTGCCACAAAGTAACGGAGTTACTCCCTTAGGTCATGTAATAGAGTTCTGCGCTCTGATATGGAATATCCTGTGTTCAAACCTCACATGGGACAAAAGCACTCCCGGTGGGGAATACTCACGTATGTGAATCTGAACTTTGGTTGCCAAGAATACCCGCCCCTGGGGATTTCCCCAAATATTTGCGCCTGTAAAGCCAATCCCAGGACCGTTCATGGGCAGCAAGCGCAAAAGGGGCGTGAGCACAGCCAGAGCGAATCCAAGCAAGCAGCCACAGAACACATTGTGCGGAGTCGGGCTCTGGGAGGGAGTTTGGGTGCTGGCTCTGGGCTGGGGCAGGGGTGTGGGAGGGGGGGCAGGGGTCGGGCTCTGGGAGGGAGTTTGGGTGCTGGCTCTGGGCTGGGGCAGGGGTGTGGGGTGTGGCAGGGGTCGGGCTCTGGGAGGGAGGTTGGGTGCTGGGTGTGGGCTCTGGGCTGGGGCAGGGGGTTGGGGTGACGGGGGGGCGCTTACCTTGGGCAGCGCAGCTCCCAAAGTGACCAGCACACACACCCCTCTGGCAGCAGGTCCTAGGCAGGGGGGACCAGGGGGTCTCCACGTGCCGCTGCCCGCAGCTCCCATTGGCTGCAGTTCCCGGCCAATGGGAGCTGCAGAGTCACACTCGGGGTGGGGGCAGTGCGCGGAGACACACACACACCCCCCGGGGGTTGCAGGGATATGCCTGGTGCTGACATGCCTCTGCGCGCCCCTTGGGAGGGAGGGGGGCAGCGGGTCTCCGTGCGCTGCCTGGGGCGGGGACAGCACACAGACCCGCCTCCCCCCGCCGGGGCGAGCAGAGACATGCCAGCAGCCGGCCGCTTCCGGGAGCGGCGTGGGGCCACCGGCCATGGCATGCAGGCAGCCTGCCTGAGCCCTGCTGCGCCGCCCGCCGGGACTCGGGGGCAGGTTGTCAGATGAGATTTGTCCTGCATTTTGGGGGGGCCCTGTCGTTGGGGGCCCCATGCCACCACACGGTTTGTTTCCTGAGCATTAAGGGTTTAGTGCTAGAAGTTTCAGTCAATGAAGGCTCCGGGCATTCCTGCTCCGCTGGTGTACTGCAGGCCTTGTGAGGGGAACACGAGATGTAAGATGAGCATGGGAGTGGCTGAGCTCCATTTATGTTTCACTTCCTGCTCACCTGCCCCATGATCTCCCTTCCCCCCAATCACCCGGCCAACAGGAGGAGGGCAGGGAAATCAGATGATCCTGCTGGACTCAAGGCAAGAGGGAAGGTGCCCTTCTGCGCCTTTAACACACCACCCCCAGCAGCTCCATGTTTCATGTTAATAAATGCTAATCAGCTGATCAGGTGATCCAAGGGAAAGCAGAAGAAATCGCTTCTCTCAGTTCCACGAATAGGTTAAAGAAAAATCCGTGTTTGCAAGAGCGTCTCGTGTGTTTAGGAGAAGCAAAGACGATGGTAGCAAGGAAGGCGAGCTGGGCCGTAACCCGCCAGATTACACGGAGCGTGAGCGTTTACCTTTGTCTCTAATCCGACCTGACAAAGACATTACTTGCTCCTTGCACTATTTAACTGGAAAGTTTGAACAATTTCTTCCATCGAAAGGCAGAAATAATTAACCGCGGGGCTGAGCCATAGAATTCCAGTGCGGATCCAGAGCCAGCCCTTCCAGAACTGGGAGACACTCACTCCTGGTCTAACCGGACCCGTATGGGGCTCCCCAGTAATAAGGCACCCTAGAAAGGGCTCCCCTCTGCAGCTGGCCAGCTCAGGTGTAATTGCGATTGGTCTCCGCAAGGACGGCAGCAAAGGGGGTGGTAGGCTGCTTATGCTGTCGCCCCTGCCGCACGCCCCTAACAAGGGCCATGGCTTTGCTCGGGTTTCCGTCAGATCCTGAAAGGTGCCAAGCAACCACAAGCCAGACTGGCTCCAGCGTGAAGTTTGTATCCCCCTGAACTGTGATTCTCTCTGGCAGAAGAAGCTCTGTGACCTGTTGAATGTTCCCCAGGTTTGTTCCAGGGTCCGTAACGTCAGCCTCAGTGGATTTCATTCATAGGAAAGCCATGGGCTGGTTCTTGAGCCTGCAGGAAGCAGCCTCGCGTGGTAAAATTTTGGATTCTGGGAGCAGAGACTCTTATTGCAAAAAAAAAAAAAAACCGAACACCAAGCTCAGTGGTCCCTATTGGAGATAAGGGCCTGCGACTCCCAAGTGTCTCATTCAGGCCTCAATCCTTGTGCAATGTGCAGCAGGAGTGCAAAGGAAGTTGTGCTGCAACATGCGTGTGAGAGGAGGCTACACATGGGGGCATGTAAGGTCACGTCCTAGGCGTAAAACTTCAATGTCACAACCCCCCTGCCTGGCTGCTCCCTTGTTCCCAGGGTAACAGTGCGAGGGGAAAGTGGCATCTCCAAGGGTTCCATGAGCATCACACATACCAGGGGAAACCTAGCTCATCAGCTCCAGAAACAGGTGACAGTAGTAATAGATCCCTTATCCTCTCGGCAGGCCAGCCACTAGAGGGCGACAATCTCTCTCTCTCACACACACAAACAGTACTTCACACTCCTCCCCCAAAGGACGCCGCATTTCACAACTCATCAACCCAAGGCAGGTGCTGCCTTCCACATGGCCTATGTATCTAAGGCCGCTCCTACGTCCCTTTTCGGTGGGAGAAGAAATCACCATGACACAGGTAGCCCGGTCGGCTCAGGGAAAGCGTTTACTTTTCTTGCCAGTTTCCTGTAGGATTTGCCTGTTCCGCAGGGAACAATGTAGCTTCAAACTGCCTGTCTCTCCTGATTCTCGCAATGGAGAACTGCAAAGTGCTAATGAAGCCGTCCCGGCTCCGCAGAGCCAGAAGCTGCCTCGGTGTGGGAGGATGAGAAGCAGCAAAAGCAAAGGCTGGCAACAAAACGAGACTCTCCGAGCCTAGAAAGTTGAGTGATCAATGAACAGGCTCCAAGCTAAACCCGCCTTGCTATAAAATATGTATCCGTGTCTCCTCGCCTGGGCGAGGATGGAGGTGGATAGCTACATCAGTATCTCCCAGCCATTCCGTCCGCCCTCCGTTCGTATCGTTTGCCTTCCCTGATTGGGGTTGAATTTTCCTCTGCCGGGCAGCCCTCAAACCGTATATTAAGACCCAGGCCCTCAAAGGTATTTAGGCACCTAAGTCCCATTGAAATCAATGGGAATTAGGTGCCCTCGGCCTTCCTGGCGGTGCAGTGTGCCCTGTGCTGCACTGACCCAAAGTGTGGATTGACTCTCTGGGTGAGCCCCAGTCAGCTGTGTCTTTAAAGGGAAACTGTAAACTTGGAACTCACGTTACCATCTGAAAATGACACAGCCCTTTAGAGGATGGTGACCAAAGCGAGAACATGCATTTCTCTCTCTCTCTCTCTCTCTCTATCTTTCTTTCCAGGGTGTTTGCTTGTGCCTTTGACAGCACTTTGTCTACAGTGAGGGCCACTGTTTTGTTTCTATAATATAATATATGGAGATATACCTATCTCCTAGAGCTGGAAGGGACCCCGAAGGGTGATCGAGTCCAGCCCCCTGCCTTCACTAGCAGGACCAATTTTTGCCCTAGATCCCTAAGTGGCCCCTTCAAGGATTGAACTCACAACCCTGGGTTTAGCAGGCCAATGCTCAAACCACTGAGCTATCCCTCCCCCCTCATCAGTGGCCTGTATTTGCCATCAGGAGGGCGGGAAACATTGGCTCAAATTGTCCTCATTGTCCTCATTTCATGTCCTCATCAGGTCAGGTTGTGGTCTTCACGGCATAGCAAAGCCATTGTCTCTGAAGAGATTGTCCAGGGGTAATTGAGTGCAGAATCCGGGCCTGCATTTGGAACTTAGTTAACAGTTCCGTTGATGATGCACGAGCCAGTGTCGAATCCAGCTCATTCTCCCAGAGCCCCCACCGGAGTGAAAAGTGTACATAAAAACATGTATTTTGCCACTAACGCCAGCAGGTCTGACCCTGAATGCACACGAGGAGCAGATCTGAGTGAGGAGAAAGACAGATGTCGGTTTTACATACTCCCTTTTCAACGTAGAACAACACTTTAATAAATCACTCAGCAAGATTCTCAAACCAAGCTGGTCAGCAAACCAGCCGGCTGTATTTTCAATTAGCAGCACAGTGCAGTCGTCACACCAGCATTACAAGCCACAGGCGACCAGAGCATGGCCACGTTTGCCAAGGGCATCCCACCGAGATTACGATGCAATCATGCAATAGTCCTTTCTGAGCCAAGTGTAAGGGGCGGGCTGTTGGTGCCCAGAGGAGCATTGCATGCAGGGAACTGCAGTCTCCACAGGTTTTACTTTGTTAGTGAAATAAGGGCAGCTGGTAGCACATAGGAAATCTCTCTGTGGGGCCAGCGGCCGGTTGCCAATATGGTGGCAAAGTCTGAGTACCGTATTATCAGCCCAGGAGAGTGTGACGTGCTTCACAGATGACCCCTAGCTTCTTATTGCTGAATCAAAGCGTTTAGTTGCTTGAATGATTGACAAGTGCAATTACACTTCAAGTACCACTCCTGATGCCGCCGAGTGCCAATAGCCAGGGTAGGCTCCAGGCGCCTGTATCTGGAGCATCCAGCAAAGCCGTTTCTGACTGACAGAGCACAACTTCTTATGGTGTTAAGTAAAGAATTGTCTCCTCGCATTTGAGTCGAGGGTAGACGAGTGTATTGTTTCAGGGCCCACGGAGGTGCAGCTCCCTGTACAAAATCTCAGAGAAGCCCGCATGGCCTGTCCTTCTGAGACCTGATCAACTGAAGTCTTTGGATCAGGCCATTGGAGGGAGAAGAAAAGCGGTTGAGATGCCAGAGCATTCATCGAAATGTCGCCGGGGGTTGTTGGGTTTTTTTGAATTATGATTTTAGTGAAACCTGGTTTGGGATCGGATTGAAACATTCCCGCCAGAGGTTGGAGCATTTCCAGCTCGAGCGTGAGCAGGGAGACATGACGCTGGCTAGAAACAAAAAGGAGAGTGCGTTTTCATTGCCAGCGCACCAGGGAAACAAACAGCAGAGATGGCGATTTTTAAAATTGTTTTCAGTGGTAATAAACCCAGGAAACTATAGTAATGCAGGAAAGGGCTTTATCTATATCTCGGTGTCACAGGGCAGGGTGACCCTCTAAGGGAGCCTTCTCACCTGTGACTAATTAGCTGTGACTCAGCAGATGGATCTGAGGCCAGGGATCAGGTGATAACCTGCAAGTCACCTGCTCCTTCCATAAATGGCCAATGAGCAGCTCATTTTAAGCTCAGGGGACAGAACCTGCTTTATCGATTTGATTTGCGTTGAACTGTTTAGATCTGGAGAAATAACACTCCGCCCCGAAGAGGAGGGACTGAAATCGGGCTGCGGTTGGGAGTTTTTATGTCGTGCGCTGGCTCGGGAGTTGGCCCGCCGACTTTCATTGGTTGCCCCCCTGTTTTATTTGTGTAGTCCCACGCCTGGCAGTGCCCTGGCGACATCGCCGGCATTTCCCAAGCGTTGCTCTTTCCCGCGAAGTGGCTGCTAGGTGTGTGCACTGTTGATGTGTATGTAAAGTGCCGGGTGCGTGCAAAGCACGTCTGGATGTGTCCCTGTCCTTTAATACCGGTGGGAACATTCCCTGCAGGAAGAGCTGAGTGCAAGAGATGTGCTGAGGGAATCAACATTATTATTATGACCTATTTGTTCGGAGGCCACGTGCAAAGGCCCCGTTGTCCGAGGTGGCCACAGGAGAGGAGGTGGGTGTGACGTTGTGCAGTCTATATGATTTTGTAAAAACATAAGTGAATATAATGTAATTGGAATAGTTTTATAAAAACATGATAATAAGTGAGTTTAATGTAACTGGAATATGCTTCATGCAAAGGTATCATCACAAAGCTTATAATCTACTGAGAGTGATCATCCTATTTGTATAAATGTACCACTCTTGTATCTAAAACTAGAAATATAAAATATAACTCTGAGGGCCTATTGTAATTATGCAAAGTGTGGGCCATTGATGGTGGTTTGGAATCTTGATGACTCCCATTAACCAGAGCCATTGTCTGCAGATGGCTGTATTTACCTGTGAGTCTTCCTGTATATGTGTGTGCTGGCAAGTGAATAATGCAGCCTTGCAGTGACATGTGATCATGTCACCTGAACTGGAATCCATCTTTAACCTGGTGCTTTTCCAGTGAGGGGTGGGGGAACCCAGAGGGACAAAGGATTCCCGCCTTATGCAAAAGATATATAAAGGGGTGGAAGAGAACAGAGGGGGGAGAAGCCATCATGAAAAATCCCCTAGCTATCACCTGAGCTGGAACAAGAGCTGTACCAGGGGAAAGAATTGTGCCCAGGCCTGGAAGGTGTCCAGTCTGAGAAGAAACTTACTGAAGCATCTCTGAGGGTGAGATTATCTGTATTCAGTGTTTGATTAGACATAGATTTGCGTATTTTATTTTATTTTGCTTGGTAACTTATTTTGTTCTGTCTGTTACTACTTGAAATCACTTAAATCCTACTATCTGTATTTAATAAAATCACTTTCTACTTATTAATTAACTCAGAGTATGTATTAATACCTGGGGGAGCAAACAGCTGTGCATATCTCTCTATCAGTGTTATAGAGGGCGAACAATTTATGAGTTTACCCTGTATAAAGCTTATACAGGGTAAAACGGATTTATTTGGGTTTAGACCCCATTGGGAATTGGGCATCTGAGTGCTAAGGGCAAGCAGACTTCTGTGAGCTGTTCTCAGGTAAACCTGCAGCTTTGGGACAGGTGGTTCAGACTCTGTCTGTGTCTGGAGCAGACGGGTGTGTCTGGCTTCAGCAAGACAGAGTGCTGGAACCACCGGTAGCTGGCAGGGAGAACAGGAACAGAGGTAGCCATTGCACATCAGCTGGCAGCTCCCAAGTGGGTTTCTGTGATCCAACCCGTCACAGTGGGCCCTGTCTTTTCGAACTCACTCTAAGTTACAGCAGTCGTGTAACATTCTCATCCCAAGATACAGGGTGGGGCTGCTACAGAGAGGTGCCGAGCGCTCGTAATGGATCGTTTCCAATGCTGCACAATATCAGGCTCTGCCTTGCTAGGATGATGCATCTCAGGCAGCCTCTTGCCTGTACGCTCCATTCATCTTTCACTTATTGAATCAAAGCGAGCAACCCCCTGTGAACCGCATTGCGCTGATGACAGGTGCGGGCCGGAGAGGGAGGAAGAGGGAACTAGCAGCAAGAAGCACCCACTGAGGAGACGTGGGTGTTTGATATGGCTGCGCTTGTCCCAGGCAGTGCAGCTGGAGGACCGTTGGTATGGACAGGGAGAGAGAAGGAAGCTTCAGTAGATAGTTGGCTGATATAGTGGTCAGGGAGACGGCAGTGACACTTGCGAATGATCTCGCCGCCTGCACAGAAGAGTTCTTGTTATAAGCTCAGTCAGACAAAACCATGGTGCCCTCTTAGGTTAATCTTGCATGCAGCGGAAAAGCACTAGCTGTAGTGAAAATGTCTAGAACTCACCCAGATGTGTAATCGGTTGGTACCCAAGCAAGGCAGGTGTACTTGGGAGAGACAGTTACCCAGGAGGGCATTATAAATCATTCCCTCCTCCCCCAGATAACGAGATTTCCATTCCCCAGCAAGCAGCCAAAGCCAGTCCTCACCCCCCCATCGCTGCAACCTCACCCTGGTAACGCGACGGGTTCTGAGGATGGGCCGGTCCATTCTCACCACACACAGGGGGGTTTGCGAGCCTCCAAGAAAACAAAGGGGAGGCACGGGCCCCAGTGCTCCCCTCTGCTTCTGTGAATGGAGGGGTGTGCAAATCTCCAGATCCCAGGAGCCCGTTCCCCGGTCTCTTCCACCCAAAGCCTCTCTGAAAGTGCTCCATACGGCTCCACTGCTGCAGATCTGGAGGGGCCAGGGTCAGGATGAGTGTAGCGGGGGACAGAGGACCCTTCCCCATAGCATTGTCCCCTCCTCAAATCAACAGACCAACCCACGCAGGGTAGGCTCCAGATGCCTGTATCTGTAGATCCAGGAGCCAAGTACTGGTCCGAGGGGGAAGCCAAGTCAAAGGTCGGAGCCGGAGTCAGAATCAGGGCAGGGAGGCAAGGCCTGGAGCAGGGCAAGTGCAGAACGCATTGAGCAGCCACTGTGCTGTTGCAGCATCAAGGAGCAGGCTGTTGGCCCCCCCCCGCCCTGCCCAGCCAAGAAGCGTGACCGCTTGGAGAAGGCTCCTTGGGCCCAGCTGAGCTTGCTGGATTGCCTATGGCCAGGCTGGAGCCGCCGTGCACCTGACACTGGGCCCAGTGAAGTAAAGGTCTGCTGGACCCCTGGCGCTGGGTTGGTGGCATGACCCTGACCCCCTTTGACTGTATGCTGGGTGAAATTCACCCCCGGGCAGAGATGAATTTCACCCAGGATCCCAAAGCTGAGACGTAAGTGATCCACAGGCATGGTTAGGGTGACCAGACAGCAAGTGTGAAAAATCGGGACAGTGAGTGGGGAGTAATAGGCACCTATATAAGACAAAGCCCTGAATATCGGGTCTGTCCCTATAAAATCGGGACATCTGGTCACCCTAGGCATGGTGCTGGCCCGCTGAACAGAGGTGCATTTCACCCTGGAGCTCAGACTCTTCTGAGCAGTTGTCTACCCCCATTTACACCAGCTAACCATATCACCCCTCTTCCCTTCCTGGTGCCGCCTTCCTTCCCTCCCCTGAGACGTGTGCAGATCATTGGATGCTCCTTCTTTCCTGGTCACGTGTTTTGGGGGCTGCAGGGGACGAGACTTTCAAACAATCCAATGCGTGCAAGATGGTGAAACATTCTCTGATCGTGAGACATTAGAGAAGAAAGGGACCAGCTGGATCATCAGCCCCTCTCCCCTGCCAACGTAGGATACAATCCCCCTCCATAGGGCATATGCTATTCAAATGATACCGGGTTTGATCTCGGACACAATGCCAAGAAGAAGTGCTAAAAGGCTGGCAGATTCCGCTCCCAGCCCCGGTTCCCATTGAGCGACACTAAAATCATCTGGGACACAGGCAATTGATTCCCCACCTTTTATTCATTCAGTGGCACTTCGCAGAAGTGGGTTTCACAGTAATGAAGCAAAATGCTTTCCCCAGAACGGCCACGTACTGTTGAAGTCCTCCACTTGGGAGTGAATGCTCTNCAATGCTCCTTCTTTCCTGGTCAGGTGTTTTGGGGGCTGCAGGGGACGAGACTTTCAAACAATCCAATGCGTGCAAGATGGTGAAACATTCTCTGATCGTGAGACATTAGAGAAGAAAGGGACCAGTTGGATCATCAGCCCCTCTCCCCTGCCAACGTAGGATACAATCCCCCTCCATAGGGCATATGCTATTCAAATGATACTGGGTTTGATCTTGGACACAATGCCAAGAAGAAGTGCTAAAAGGCTGGCAGATTCCGCTCCCAGCCCCGGTTCCCATTGAGCGACACTAAAATCATCTGGGACACAGGCAATTGATTCCCCGCCTTTTATTCATTCAGTGGCAATTCGCAGAAGTGGGTTTCACAGTAATGAAGCGAAATGCTTTCCCCAGAACGGCCACGTACTGTTGAAGTCCTCCACTTGGGAGTGAATGCTCTATTGAGGGGTTTGGTCACGCAGTGGAGAGGCACGTGCAGAATCGCTTCACGCCAATTAAAGCTCATGTGCTCAGCTCCGCCGTGCATCAGGATGAACATAATGTACCCTGAAGTGGTCAACAAAGCACCCTATTAACTTCATGGTAATCGCTGTAGTGCAGGCGCAGGGAAAGCTATCGAGATTGGTATCCGAGGCCTGTAGCTACAGCTGTAACTAAATCATAAATCCCGAAAAGTCATTTACCGAGGGGGTAGCTGGAGCCCTATGCCCGTAGCTTTGCATGACTAAAGCACAGCCCCTCTCAGCTGTATCAGCCTATGAAGTTTGGTAATTGACATGACTAGTGTCTGGGTACCACTGCCCTCTACTAGATCGACTCACTGCTGCTTGACTGTGTGTCAGAGAGCCCTATACGGCTGCTGGTAACCAATGGTTCTCCTCTAGCCTGTGCTTTCAGACCTGGAGGCTTCGGTTCTCGGGTTGTTGTCCCAGTGAGGCGCTGAGTGGGTCTGGAGTATGGAATAGTGACAACCATGAAGCCTGAGCTGGCCAGGGATTTATCAGAGTCTTTTTAAATAATCTGCAATGATTTGCCCCCCTTCGTGCCGAGGTGATCGGGGGCGGGGGGATTGCATTCATAGTGAGCCCCTCAAGGTGGTTCTTTCCTTCACTCTTCTCAGATGCTTCTAAATTGTATTCAATGGTCTTTTTAGGCGGCTTGCATTAGAATCAAGGCCGGCGCAATGGTGACGCCCCCCAGCCATGTTCAGTCTCTTGGTTCTAACCTCAGTTTAAACCTGACGCCGCCGGAAACAGATTCAAATCAAGCGTGAAAGTGGTTCAGGTGACGTCAGGAGAGTCCCCGTGGACTCCCAGGGGGCTGTGTTTTTTTCTTCTGGGAGCAAAAGGCAATGGATTTAAAACAGCGTTTCTCATTAGAGACACAATTCAAGGGAAAAACCAAGATAAAACCCCCTGGCTGTTGTATTTGATCCACATCCGCTCACAATCTGCACCCAATATGAATGTAGCAGTGCTCTTCTAGAACTTTCTTGGGTAGAATTTAGCTGGACACCCAAGCCGCTTGACAGTTCACAGAGAAACCACAGGAAGAAAAACAGTTCTCCCTCTCCAAAGACATAGGCTCTGACCCCAAAACTAAAGGTAAATCACCTTTTGGTGTAAAGAGTATAGGGCCTATGACACACAGTTAAACAGCTCAAACCCCCCAAGTTCATTACAATCATTATCAATATGTCATTCCCTTTCCAAACGTGTGAGTTGCTGGGAGGACTCGACTGAAACCACAGACACTGCGATCGTGGAGTTAAAATTAAAACCATTCGATGGGCAGATAGCAAAGAACATCACTAGAGTCACTTTGAAATGATCAGCAAGATCTAGGGCCAGGGAACAGGAAGAGCAGACTGACAACTCAGGAGCTCTTTCATTATAAAAGAATATTAATGCTAACGGCAAAAATAATGAATGTAGTGGCCTGCATTGATTACACCGAGCGGTAAAGACAGTGTGCTTAGCTCATCTCTGCTCTGGATTATGTCCTAAAGAGGCCACATCAATTTAGCTTGCATGATAATCGTTTATGCAAACTGAACAATGGCGAGGGTTTATTTCTGTCTCTTCCCAGACAGCCGGAGGTCTCCTCCCTCGCTTGTTCTCATGAGCTTTGCGGCTGTGTCACTTATGGATTATAGAATGAGAGAGAGAGAAAAAGTGTGTGTATTTAGAGAGAATAACGTATAGTTCCTATTGCCCTGCTAGCTCAGATACCAACCAGTCCCTTTAAAAGCCTGATCCCGAAACCCTGGCTCACATGAGTAATCCTTACTCGAGGGAGTAGCGTTTGCAGGATCGGGCCCTGTGCTTGCTAATGGAATTAGGACTTTTCCCTCTCAAACCTACCAGCCCTTCTAGTTTGCTGTCTGTCAAATGGGGCCCTGTTGAGCACGTGAGCTGCAGAGGTGCTGCCGCCCGGGCAGGCAGCATCCGTCAGTCCGCAAGAAGCGACCTTCGCTGATAGCCATTGCCTGGCATTTGAGGGTTTCCAAAGCCTCTTGCCCAGCTGAACTCCAGAAGCCACGTCCCTCTCTGCATCCCCAGTCTTTGTGCCTCTCTTTGTCTGGCGTTGCCGTCAAATCCGCACACAACTGGAAATCAGAGGGGGCATTCAGGAAGGGAGAGCTGAGCTGCCCCGTGAACCGGAGAGGGTAGGGCAGTGGGAGTGGTGGGCAGTGAGGGGGAAATCAGGGTAACATCCTACACACAGGGAGAGCGAGTAAGCCCAGTGACCAAGTGGGGTTCGGGGGACAGCTGTAGCCATGGCATCGAAGAGAATTTATTTTCATCTTGTCCCCCTCATCGGACTTCTGCTAATACAGAATGAGCAGCTGGCATGTGGCCACTCAAAGCCCTTTAACAAAGTTGGGCTGATGGGGAAACTGGGGCATGGAAAGATCAACCGGTTTACTCACAATGGCAGAGCCAGGAGTAGCATCCCGCTCTCTTGACTTCTCCTTCCTCCCTGCAGCACCAGACTGTCCCCTAATATGGCAGCGGTGTTGGTTATGGAATAATGGGTCACTCGCCAGGAGTATCTGGGTATCTCACTGCCGGTGACACGTAAGAGTTGGCTGTAATACTTTGGTCTCATTTCGGTTGTTGGCTTTGGTGTGCGAGTGCTGGGTGGTGTTGGTGGCCTGTGATATATGATGTCAGACTAGATGAGCTAGTGCAGTGCTTCTCAAAGCCAGTCCGCCGCTTGTTCACGGAAAGCCCCTGGCGGGCCAGGCCGGTTTGTTTACCTGCCGCGTCCGCAGGTTCGGCCGATCGCGGCTCCCACTGGCCGTGGTTCGCCGCTCCAGGCCAATGGGGGCTGCGGGAAGCGGTGCAGGTTGAGGGATGTGCTGGACGCCCTTCCTGCAGCCCCCATTGGCCTGGAGCGGCAAACCGGGGCCAGCGGGAGCCGCGATCGGCCGAACCTGTGGACGCGGCAGGTAAACAAACCGGCCCGGACCGCCAGGGGCTTTCCCTGAACAAGCGGCGGACCGGCTTTGAGAAGCACTGATCTAGTGCTCCCTTCTTGTCTTAAAGTGTGTGTGTGTGTGTGTGTGTGTGTGTGTGTGTGTGTGTGTGTGTGTGTGTGTCTCTACACTGCATAGTAAACCCAGGTCTGTGGCACTTGGGCTTGTGGACTCGGTGTTTCTAAGCCTTCACTGGAGCATCCACACTGCACTGTAACCTGGGCTTACAGTTACTGGATCCGGGTCTCCCAGCCATGCTAACACATCCACACTGCACCACACAGACCTTCTGACTCGGGTCTGCAGCTTGAGTCGCATCCACGCTGCAAAATGACAGGGCCTGGACCCGAGTCTCAGCGGGACTCGGGCTCTGAGCAAACCCAGCAGGGTCCTAGGACCCAGGTCCTGAGCGCTTGCTGACCTGAGTCAGGCTGATTTGTGTGTGGACAGAAGGAGGGCTTGGGCTCAAACCTGAGTCAGAGCCCGGACTTAGTGTGCAGTGTAGACACACTATGTGTGAGATGGGAGCTGGTAGGGGAGCTAGCCACAGATACAGGCAGCTTGTAAATATCAGTGTGTTCCTCTTGTTTGGAAACACTGCTGTAGCTTTTAAGGGGCTCAGTGCTGTATGCGTACCCCTATCTGCTACTCGGAGCCTAAAGAGATGGTATTCAGCGAGTGCAAGGGGAGATGCAGTTTGATCTCATTCTTATAAGTTCAGGGCCCGCAATTTTTGCTTCATGCTGGAAGGGACTTGAAAGAACCTGAGGGGCTCAGGAGTGGAGTTGGGAGCAGGGGAAGGGGTATTAGGTAGGATTTGTGTTTCGTTAAGGACAAATTGTTCTGCTTGAATTTCCAGCCGTCTCCGTCTCGGAAGGCGAGAGGCAATTTGGGTCAGGATGCAGAGATAAAGAGAGATGCGTGCATGCAAAGATGTATTTGCACAGCTCGCACTTTGCTTTCCTGGCTGTCAATACTCAGATAGCCGGGAGCGAGGATGCCTCATTAAGGGAATTTTGTAGAGGGTGGGGGTCGCATTGCAGCTAGGGATGACATCATTGAGCTGGCAGCAGTCAGGGTAGCACTTTCCATCTCCAGCAATCACGTTGAGGGAGATCGGCTGCTTATTCCTCCCCCCGGGATATGGGAGCTAATGGAGCGGCTGCCTATTCGCTGTAACCTGTTCCTCTGAAAAGAATGAATGGTTCGATCCTCATCAGCAAAGCGAAGACGGCATTCTCGGCAACGAGGCTGGAGAAATATTATAGCCGTGCCCTGGCGTCATCTTCCTTGAGAGGCAGGCAAGGAGCAGCCGCTGGGCGTGGGGGAGGGGAGGGGCGAGATGGGTGGGTTCTCAAGGTTGAAAATAAGTGAGGATTGGAGAAAGGACTCTCCAGAAGAGACGGGGCCTGGAGACTGCTTCATACACCAGCCTAGGGGCACCTGATCGGTAGGGGCACTGCCCCATGGCACCCAGGAGCAGGGGGAGGTCCCACGCGAAAGAACGCCCACTCGGTTCTGCGTGAGTGCATCCAGAGCAGCAGGGCGCTCCATGCACGGAGTGGGTGCCGGATCGGCCTTGTGAGCACGGTCAGAAATGCACCAGAACCCAACTCCGGACCAGAACAAGGCCCTCCTCCCCCACAACTGGCACTCGGCTTTGGAAGCCGGCTAAGGAATAGAAAACACTGGGCTTGTCTTGCAAAGGCAGTGTTCGACCCCTCTCTCTTGGGATCGAGCGGAGGAGGACATCCTATAGGGAACGAGGGCAGAGACCGGAGGACCCAAGGCTGTAGGTCTCTGCCGTCTCCGGCTTTTCTGATGAATCATGATGTCTGTGATTTACCCCTGGGGGCTTCTAGCTTGGGATTGGTCGTTCCAGCAGTCTTCATATGTACCGAGTAAAACAGAGGCTCTGCATGTGTGTATGTGAGAGACAGAGCCCGTGGTCAGGCAATACAATAAATAAATGTATGTAAGTCATACACTGGAATCAGAACCCTTCGCTTTGTGATGCTCATGGCAGGCACTAAAAGCCCCGTGCAGTGTAACACGAAATCATTCAATTACACAGAGCCGTTTGGAGAGCGAGCTTGTCCTCCTTCAGCTAAACATCAACCAAATGGGCTGAATGCAGCTAATATGTAACTCAGCTGATCTGCTGCCGTCACAGGCCTCATTGTATTCACCTCCTGAAACAATGGCAGGAAATTCAGCTCAGTGCAAATGCTTCCAAGCAAACAATGCTTCTCAGTATCAACTGATGCAGGCAGCTCCAGAGAGCTTGACTGGGGCTGTTGCCACGCAGTCTGAGATCCTAATTGTGTGCTGTCCTGAATTCAACTGTGGATGCAAAGAGATTAATGGGCCTTCTCTTTAACGAACCGGGTGGATTGTTACAGATTTTCCATTCGTCCCGCATAGTTGCAGTGCTTCGCCCTTTCAAAACTTGTCAGGAGCCTTAGCTAACGGGATAGCTTCACTCCAGTGCCTGTAATGCTCCCCTTAACAAGCATAGGGAAGTCCAGGGAATAGTGCGGATACTGAGATAACCTATCTGCTCCCCTAAGGAAAAATTACCAAGTTGTTATGGGTGACTCCAGTTAATGCCCTAAAATGACAGCCAATGGGATTTAGGCACCTAAATCAGTTAGGCATTGCAACACTCATCTTAGCAGCGCCTAAATACCTTTAAAAATCTGGGCCTCGGTTTACTCCTCTCTAAGGGAGATGTAATAATGACTTGCTCGTGGCAGTGTTGTGAGGCTTCGTGTGTGGCTGAGAGCTCTTTCTATTCCGGATATCACCAGGCTGAATCATCACTGGGTTTCATGGTTGGTTACCATCCAATTTGTAAGTTCTCAGCTGTTTTGACTTTACGAATGACACCCCTGCAGTGTCCAGCTACAGTAAAGCAGGTCATGATTGTGCCAGGCCCAGAGTCTAGACGAGGGGTCGGTAACCTTTCAGAAGTGCTGTGCCGAGTCTTCATTTATTCACTCTAATTTAAGGTTCCGTGTGCCAGTCATACATTTTAACGTTTTTAGAAGGCCTCTTTCTATAAGTCTATAATATATAACTAAACTATTGTTGTATGTAAAGTAAATAAGGTTTTTAAAATGNGACGTTTTTAGAAGGCCTCTTTCTATAAGTCTATAATATAGAACTAAACTATTGTTGTGTGTAAAGTAAATAAGGTTTTTTAAATGTTTAAGAAGCTTCATTTAAAATTAAATTAAAATGCAGAGCCCCCCGGACCGGTGGCCAGGACCCAGGCAGTGTGAGTGCCACTGAAAATCAGCTCGCGTGCCGCCTTCGGCACCCGTGCCATAGGTTGCCTACCCCTGGTCTAGACCGTTGTGATATCAGAAATAACTCAACCAATCACCACCCTTATTCTACAGCTAAATTTGCATGCAGCAATTTCATTTGTTGTATGAGGGAGATGGCACAGATGGTAGATTACTTAGCCCAACTGCCACTGACACAAATCAACACAGCCACCCACAACAACACAACTAGCACACCCAATAACCCCATAGCCACTCACCGCAACACACCCCTCATTCGCCACCCGCACAAATCCACACAGCTCACTCAGCACAACACAACTCACACACGACACAACGTGCACGCACAATCACCCCGAACGGCACGCGGAAGCCTAGAATGCCTGAGTCAGTGTGAAGTGACGGAAGCCGCTGCAAGCCTGGTTGAGAGCTTTTTCTGTGTAGCAGATCACCAGGGCCAGTCAGTTTTTAAGTTCTCAGCCATTTTCAGCTTTTTTTGCACATGACTTTACAAATTGTACCATGCAACAGCACGGGCTTCCAGCTACTAGGAACGGTAGAAGGTTTGTAACGAAGTGGCTAGTGTGCATTTACACCACTGACCTCTTCTGGATGGAACCGGAGCTGCTGTACTGTGTGTCACAGGCCCTATACTGTCAGTGGCTGGGATTCTCCCTTCACACGAGTGGTGGTGGGCCTGTGTTTGTGGAGCAGTAGGATGCGTGGTCTACCTCGGCAGTCTCTGTGAACTTCCAAGCGGCCACACGCGTGTAGCAAAGCGACACCCGTGAAATCCTTGAAGTCTCTCGATAATATTTGTAGCCATATTGTTCCTTGAGAAAAAAGTGCAATGATTTAAAGAGACAAAAGTTTGTGGGTCATAAAGGTGTCTCATCCAGGTGTCCTCCGAAACTGTATCCTTATTGGCTCAATAAAAGGCCTGACCTTCTTCACCACACCTTGCTAACCACTTATTTGTAAGTTTTAAATGCTAAAAATCCCGCCCAGTGAGTGTTTCCTGCATCAGTAANATCAGTAAGTCCCATTTGTGTGAACTCAGGCAGGTTCTCTCTGCCCATCGAGAAACCCAGGTCATTCCCTTAGCATAGGCTAGCGGCATCTCTGGCTGCACGGGCTGTTGGCTTGCATGCTAGCCACTCCAACTCCAGCAATCCTACACCCTAGTCTCTTCAAGAATTTCTCATAGAAACAGGGCAGGGATATATGCTGCAGTTAGATGATGGGAAAAAATGGAAGAGAGGGGAGTTGGTACACAGTTTAACTAAACCATCCCTGTGTCTTCTCTTCTGGAACCTTTTTGCTGGCTGCCTCTCTGGACTGGATGCAGAGTCAAGACATCACTGTATTGTATCTATAGGACTTGCAGCCATTAAAACTGACCTCTGTCCAAGCCCCCTATCCCCTCCAAAACCAATGGAGAGATCGCCAATGAACTTTTGAAAAGGAGTTGGGGAACAAAATCCTTGAAACCGTCCTTTCTAATAGAAACCACCTCGGAATCCTTTCTCGCTCTGCTCTTGAATTTGGTGTCATTAGGGACATCTACAGCACTGTGATTCCGTTATGATGAGCTGCTTGTGTGAGTGTACAATCAATCCCTTATCTAAGACCTTGGCCTCTCCCATGGTCTCTGGGAAGATGACTAATTGGGTCATCTGGCAGAGCAGGGGGTTCCCAAGGTTTACCAAACCATGTGGCAACTGGCCAGGCCCCCGCGGGCTGCTCCTGTTTTGCACAGATCGGAGCAGAGCAGCTGCCTGCACTTTTAATCAAACAGAACTGCGGCCTGCAAGTCCAAGTCCCAGCGTGCAATGCCCTGTCTGGATCCAAGCGGCCAGTCTCGATGGTGGCAAGAAAAGGGGGAGTCTTGCCTGAGCTAAGTAAAAACAGAGTCGGGGCTTCATTGTTCAGCACACAGAGAAGGAAGAAAAATGACGGGAGAGAGGCATAGAGGGTGAGAAGGAACCGAACTCAACATTCCTGAGGCATGTGAGATGTTGCGTGTTTAGAGCCAGTGAATGGACTGGAGATGGTGGAGAGGGAACCCTGCCTTTCTCCCTCCCCGTCCCCACATTGAGAGACCATTGACAGCTAAATTGCTGCTGCTGCTGCTAAACATGCACCACTTCCAGCACCGAGGGGACCGGGGGAACTTGATCCTGACCCCTTAAGCATCTGTAGAGTTTAGGTCTTTTGGATGAAAGTCGCTGTGTATGGAGGCAGGTATGAAGGCACTGGTTGCAGCTCCACAGTTAAGGTTGAATTGAGTTTTGCACTTAATGCATAAATAGAAGGATTTATTAACTGTTATTATGTACGTTGGATTATTAATTATCCCATCAGCATCGATGCTAATGCCTTTTGCTCTGGCCCAGTGCTGACCCTCAGCAAACATGGTCTGTCTTTGATTGATACATGCTCCTCTTCCCACTGCTTGTGCTTCCATTTGGCGTGCAGTCTGAAAAATCCCAGCCTTTGAAGGGTTACAACGTTTATAAAACCAGCCTCCAACCTCCCAGTCCGTATCAACAGAGACCTTCGGGAGAGGGTGTTTTTCACCTTCCCCTGGAGCGCGGAGCTGTGATTTAGGTGATTACTTGGCTAAGGTCAGTGCAGTTCCGCTGGTCAGTTTCCTGCCATTGCAGTGGGGATGAGTATCAGTGGAGATCAGCCCTTTCCACCTGCCATTTCTGTGTTTCTGTTGCTTTGATCTTGGGCACGCTGCAAAAAAAAAAGCATGTGCTCTCTCCATGTGAAAGGCCCACACTGTGCCATCTCTTCACAGCAAATACTCTTCAGCAAGTTAGAAGGGTGTATCGATTTGATCAGTGCAAGTATCTTTCTCAGTGCATTCAAAGCGCCGATTATAATTATCTGCCTTATTTCCCAGGAGCCTCCTTCCTTAATGCCCCTTACAGAGAAGATGTAGTTGATTGGAACTTCCTCATGAAAAAAACAAAATATCGACAGCCATGTCCAATGTATATTCTCTAAACTCGCTCCGAAACGGGTTGCCGTGGTATGTGCAGGCTAGCAGGGAGGGGGAGGGGGAAATCCCCGGTCACTTAAGTGCTGCGTCTGGAGTGCCTTTCTCAGAGCAAGATACGTAAACACATTGTTTAATGCACTTTAGCATTGTGTTTAATGCCTGCCATGCTCCCTGTATCAAATACATCTCGCTCTTCCCATAGTGCTTTGTCCTGCCCTCTCCCTCCCTCAATGGCCTGGGGAGGTCAGTCCTTTTTTAAGTTATGTTCCTCTCTGCAGAAATTCAATTACATTCATGCCTCATGCCAATTGCAACCATGGGGTGCATAGGGGAGTTACCCAGTGGGAGCCTTGCATGTGCAAATAAAAGTAGAATTTGGGCCTTTCGTTGCAGGGGCCAGATCCAGGTGCCCTGAGCAACTAGGTGTCATGCAGGTAGGGTGACCAGATGAGGGGAAGAAAATATCGGGACACATGGGGGGGGGGGGCTGAGCAAACAAAAAACAAAAAACCCGAGCGAGTCCCGGCTGAGCAAAACAAAAACAAAAAACACAGTGCTGCCTGCGGGACAGAGACCGAAATATCAGGACGGTCCCGATAAAATCGGGACGTCTGGTCACCCTACATGCAGGGGGTGTCCATGGGGTGGGAGGAATGGAATCCTCCTCACTCCAAGCCCTAGAGACACCCAAACGCTGCAGCCACACGCAGGGTTTCCCCTGTTCCTTGCAGGCCTTGAGCACCTGGTGCAAGGTTGATTTGACCCTAAGCGTTTGGCATTTAAGGAGTGAGTCAGTGCTTGTGTGTGGTACTAAAAGGAGAAGGAGGTAGAAGAAACAGATATTTTTAGAGGTCATCACAATACCCACAGGCCTAAAAATGGGGCGATTTCCAGAACTCATGTAGGAAGGGGGTGACTCTTTGTGAGATGCAACTGAAGCTTCATCAGGGCTCCGTGCGTGCATCCATGCCAGGTGGGTGGGATCGATGGGCTCCCTTCTGCGTGGACCCACCCTTGCAGAGGCTGCTGGACCTGTGAGTGTGTGGTAGCGGGTGCAGAGCGGCGACGCTGCTTGCACGGCAGTGGGAATAATCCCCGCCCCACCCTTGGGCCCCGGCACATCTGTGCAGCACGCAGCCTGGTTACTCGGGAGGTCAGCGATCAGCTCCTTTGTGTGGCACGCAGCCTGTTTCTGACATCTGTGGCTGTGGAGATCTGGAGCAGCTGGGGCTCTGCTGGGGATGAAATCCGAAGCGAACGGGTCTGCCAGAGCGTCTCTCAAACTGCCCCGGCGTAGGCTTATTCCAGTCAGCGCTCAGCACAGACCTGCTGCACCGACACAGACGAGCATAAAACAACTGCAGAGCTATTTTTGTGGCAGGATTTTTTTTTTTTTATTTATCATTATGGTGCGCATTCCAAATGGAGCCTTCGTCTCTTTCACAATCTTTTCTTTTACCATTTGAAATGAGCCACTAATCCTGCACGCCCCTGCCAGTGTTTATAAAAGAAGCCACTTGCCAAATCTCAGCTAATTAAAATACTTTTTGTTCTTTTACTGGGGCTTCAGAGATGGGTCAAGGAGGGTGAGGGAACCTGGTTGCCCCATTTCTTCATTCTCCCCCGTACAGGCTGGGAGCAGGGCCAGCATGACTCACTCGGCTCATTGTTAAGACAGGACAAGTATTTGTATGTTAGCCGCAAAACCATAGATGGCACAGCTGCCGTTTACAGTAAATCTGAGTAACTTGTTTTGGGCACAGCGTTTGAAGTACTGTATGCATAAAACTAGCTGTATCCTACTGGAACAATCGAATCCTTCCTGCGTCTGCCATGTCCCCTGCGCTCTCTCACGTTGCCTGCAGACTGGTGTTCTTTGCCCTCTGCCATACCACACAGGTTTCTTTTACATTATATTCTAAGGCTTTTATCTCCCCCATAACGGCAGTGGGTTTGGGCTCAGGCCCTAGATTACTGATTGTGAGATCCTATAAATGTATATCTCCCTGATCCCTTTCTCAGTGAAATATCAGTTTACTTTGAAAAATATTTGGGGTCAGACGCAGCAGTCGCCATTAAACTCGTTACAATGGCCCCTGGAAATTATTCCCTTTAAGGTGAGATTGCTGCAGGTTGCCAGATGAGGCGAAATGAGAACTGCAAATACAGCTGTCAGGTCAATTAGACAAAAGCAACATTGTCAAGATCAGTGTTTCCCAAACTGGGGTCGCCGCTTGTGTTTCCCAAACACGGTTCGCCACTGCAGGCCAATGGGAGCTGCTGGAAGCTGCGGCCAGTATGTCCCTCGGCCCGCGCCACTTCCAGCAGCTCCCATTGGCCCGGAGCAGTGAACCAGGGCCAGTGGGAGCCGCGATCGGCCGGACCTGCGGACGGGGCAGGTAAACAAACCGGCCCGGACCGCCAGGGGCTTTCCCTGCACAAGCGGTGACCCCAGTTTGAGAAACACTGGTCAAGATGTTAGCGGCAACCGCTGTATGCAGAGTCGTCGCTGTGCAGTTGATGGTACGGCCCAGATCCGCTGCTGGAGTAAATCAGATTAGCTCCAGTCAATGCCAATTTGCACCAGCTGATACGGTTTTTTAAAAGGAATCCATCACCATCATCGTTGACTTTAAAATATAGGGCCAGATCACAGCTGGGCGCATGCCTGTGCTGGACCAATCCCAACCACGATCCTTGACCCAGCAATGCAAGTCGTTTCCAAACTGGGGCAGGGCCATGGCTGTCTTTCCCAGGAAGTGGAGCACAGCTGTAGTTAACCGCATGCTCCATCCAGGGGCACTTTCTTTGCCCCTTGACGAATGCACTTTACGGTGAAACTCAGCGTTCCAGCATCAAACCTATGTACCCCTCTGCAAAGTGCTGAAGTGACCCATAGGTTCTGTGCTTGCCCAGTAGATGGGGTGAGGTGAATTTCACCCTTAATACTAAAGAAGACAATATCGCTAACCCCAAATATTCAGAAATCACGAGATTGTCTTAAAGATCATGCGATTTTGAAAAAGAATCATTGATTGGTTCTTTTTGTTTGCCTTCCAGTATGGGGCCTTGGGGTGATCTTTTCAAGCTTTTCTCCGCAACTACAAAGGCTAGAAACTTACTTCTTAAAAAAAATTTACGACAGCTCAGACTTTTATATAATCCCATGACTCTAGGAGGTGGAGTTTAAAGAAAAATATCAAATAGCACGAGACTTGCAATGAAATCATAAGGGCTGGCAACAATGTGAAGGTTACATGGACTTGTTGAGTGGAGAATATGATGTGTTTGGAATAACTGTACTGAAGAGTCTGGAAACAAACTGGGAAGAACCAACAACTGCTTTTTACTGAGCGAGAAATTCAAGTATGCACTCAGGAGCGACTCAGCTCAGTCTGAATCCAGACTCCCCTAGCAGGATACTGAATGATAACACATCCAACAGAAGGAACTCAAGACAGACACATTATTCTCCCATCAGAACAAACTCCTGAGGGCAAGATCACCTGGTGGTGTCTGGGAGCTCATTAACCATTTTGGGGGGAGAGGGGGTACACCACACACATACATATCAGCAAGAATGTGCAAAGTTTTGCTGTCAGATCTGCGCTGACTATGTCCCATGGATATTGTGCACTTGTTCTGTGGACAGAACTCCGCTTCACGTGAAGGAGAGTTGTGCACAGGAAGTGAGCAAGGGACACCCAAGAGAGGTGGCATTAGAAAAGGTTCAGAGAAGGGCAACTAAAATGATTAGGAGTTTGGAACGGGTCCCATATGAGGAGAGATTAAAGAGGCTGGGACTCTTCAGCTTGGAAAAGAGGAGACTAAGGGGGGATATGATAGAGGTATATAAAATCATGAGTGGTGTGGAGAAAGTAAATAAGGAAAAGTTATTTACTTGTTCCCANCTACGGCCGTTCTTATGTTCTTATGTTCTTAGAGACATACGGTGAACCTAAGGGTTTGTCTACATGGGAAAGTTAGTAAAGCACACTAGCGACTCCACACTAGCTCCCCGTGTGGACGCTCTTACTGCGCACTAAGGGTGGGTGAGGTCTACACCAGTGTTCCCTCTAATTTTTCCCACCCTTGTGCGGAATGAATTTTGTTATGTGCACCAATATGGAGGTGATGTGTGACATGACCCTGTGTGACACATCACCTGTATATTGGTGCACATAACAAAATTCATGTGGTGGGGGTGGGGCCGAGGGGTGTGGAGTGTGGCAGGGGGCTCAGGGCTGGGGCAGAGGGTTGGAGTGCAGGGGGTGAGGGCTCTGGCTGGGAGTGCAGGCTCCGGGGTGGGGCCGGGGATGAGGGATTTGGGGTGCAGGAGGGTGCTCTGGGGCACAGCGCCTGGGCTGGGGGGTGGAGGGAGGGAAGAGGCACCCCTCCCCCGACTGTGGCAGGTCCAGGCCGGAGCTGGGTTGGGGCCACAGGATAGGCGCCCCTCCCCTGGCCGTGGCAGGTCCAGGACAGGACTGGGTTCGGGCCGCCCCTCCCCAAGCCACCGCGGCAGGTCCGGCCAGGGCTGCGTTTGGGCCGCTCCTCCCCCGGCCACCGTGGCAGATCTGGCCAGGGCTGCAGGCCGCCCCTCCGCTGTTCGTGCAGCCGGGCGGGTTCCCTGAGCGCCTGCGCAGCGCTGAATAGGCTGCTGCACGGCCACGTGGTCGCACAGCTTACAGGGATCTTAGGTCTACACTAGAAACTTGCATCGGTTCAGGTGCACCACGGTAGAGTTTCTGGTGAAGACGCTCTAAGCCGATGGGAGATTGTTCTCCTGCCAAGTTAATAACTCCACCTCTGTGAGAGGTGGTAGCTCTGCCGGCAGGAGAAGCTCTCCGGCCGACACAGCGCTGTCTACACAAGGGGCTGTGGTCAGTAAAACTATGTCGCTCAGAGGTTAGGATTAGTACACGTCCAGAGTGCATTAAGCCAAATTACACAACGGCTCTCAGTGGACAGTAAGAGTGTCCGTGTGGGGAGTTCGTGGGAAGTACCTAGCGCACACCAGCCACTGCAGCCTTTTTCCCCATGTAGACAAGCCCTAAAGGCCAAAGTTTGCCTTAGTTTTGGTGGCTGCACTTTTCAGTATTTTTCAAAAACTAGCTGCAAACATTGTGTGAGTTGCATTCTGAAGGCTGTAGTCGTTGTAATAGTTGTCCGGTCGGGTCCCAGGACTAGTGCTCGGGGAGCAGAGATTTGCCGTCAACACGATTACAAAATACAATTGCTTGGTCCCATACAAAATAATTTAATTTCACATTNGGAGTGCAGGGGGTGAGGGCTCTGGCTGGGAGTGCAGGCTCCGGGGTGGGGCCAGGGATGAGGGATTTGGGGTGCAGGAGGGTGCTCTGGGGCACAGCACCTGGGCTGGGGGGGGGAAGAGGGAAGAGGCGCCCCTCCCCTGACTGTGGCAGGTCCAGGCCGGAGCTGGGTTGGGGCCGCAGGATAGGCGCCCCTCGGCCGGGGCTTGGTTGGGGCCGTGGCATAGGCGCCCCTCACCTGGCCATGGCAGGTCTGGGACAGGGCTGCGTTCGGGCCGCTCCTCCCCCGGCCACCGCGGCAGATCTCGCCAGGGCTGCAGGCCGCCCCTCCGCTGTTCGTGCAGCCGGGCGGGTTCCCTGAGCGCCTGCGCAGCGCTGAATAGGCTGCTGCACGGCCACGTGGTCGCACAGCTAACAGGGATCTTAGGTCTACACTAGAAACTTGCATCGGTTCAGGTGCACCACGGTAGAGTTTCTGGTGAAGACGCTCTAAGCCGATGGGAGATTGTTCTCCTGCCAAGTTAATAACTCCACCTCTGTGAGAGGTGGTGGCTCTGCCGGCAGGAGAAGCTCTCCGGCCGACACAGCGCTGTCTACACAAGGGGCTGTGGTCAGTAAAACTATGTCGCTCAGAGGTTAGGATTAGTACACGTCCAGAGTGCATTAAGCCAAATTACACAACGGCTCTCAGTGGACAGTAAGAGTGTCCGTGTGGGGAGTTCGTGGGGAGTACCTAGCGCACACCAGCCACTGCAGCCTTTTTCCCCATGTAGACAAGCCCTGAAGGCCGAAGTTTGCCTTAGTTTTGGTGGCTGCGCTTTTCAGTATTTTTCAAAAACTAGCTGCAAACATTGTGTGAGTTGCATTCTGAAGGCTGTAGTCATTGTAATAGTTGTCCGGTCGGGTCCCAGGACTAGTGCTCAGGGAGCAGAGATTTGCCCTCAACACGATTACAAAATACAATTGCTTGGTCCCATACAAAATAATTTAATTTCACATTTTGCTGTGACTGTTACCCTGAGTAAAAGAGCTTCCGTTCTGAGGTTGTCGTGTGTGTGTGTGTGTGTGTGTGTGTGTGTGTGTGTGTGTGTGTGNTGTCTAGCCAGGCCTTTCAATCTAACGTTCAAAACTGTCTGACAGGCTCCTTTTTATTCATTTATTTATTTTTGTTTGAAAGCGACAGCAGTACAGGTACTCCTCTCGCTTCTAGAGCACCTGGCCTGGAGAGCAACTTGCCTTTCTGTTATTATACACAGAGCTGGTCAAAGTTTTTCATTGAAACATTTTTTGGACCCAAAAAAAAGGATTTTCATTCAAAAGGAAACTTTTCACACACAAATTTCATTTTGGCCAAATGTTCTGGTTTTCGGATGAAAACCAGAAACCGAAATTTTGCTTGTGAAAGTTGAGACACCGATTTAGTTAAACTAGTGCAACCCCTTTTGTATGGACCCTTTTAAATTGGTTTCAGGATGTCTTATACAGGTCTGTCGCATCTTAGGCGCATTTAACATGTGCGATTTCAGCTTTACGCGGACAGCAAAAACAAGAAAAAAACAAAAAAAAGAGAAAAATAACAATTTAAATACTGTTTCTGTAGGGCAGGCGATTCTGCCCACCATTACACTCAATGGAATTTTGACTATATGCGGTTTTCGCTTTAGGCGCTGACTGCGGAACGTAACCCCAGCGTAAGATGAGACAGACCTGTATCGATTTAGCAGAAGTCAATTCCTTCTTGATATAAGGCACTTCTACACTGATTTAAGAGTGTCCACACAATGCGGTTGCACTGATTTAACTAAATCGATCTAGTTAATTCAGTACAACTTTTGTGTCGGCAAGGCCTATATTGGTAGCAAAAAGGGCTTTGGCCCCAGTTCAGAAAGATATTCAAGCACATGCCTAATTTTAATGAGTAGTCTCATTGAAGTCAATGGGGAAACTCGCTTGTTTAAAGTTGGACATGTGCTTCAGTGCCTTGCTAGATTGGTGTCTGACACTGACTGATACGGAATCAGACAAACCAGAACATACTCCCCATGCATTAAAAGTTGGAAATTCCAACCTGGCCCTTAAAGCCAGCCTGTTGTGCCCATGTATTGCAGTGTGTATGATTACAGTATACATGAAAGCAGCCATTGTATAATGGTGACATAATGGTTTCTGTTTTACCTGCTGTTTTCAGTCACTGTAACTCTCTAATGTTTTCTCCTTTGGAACTGAAATGATCCAGGCTTTTGTCCCTCAGCAAAAATGGTTCTGAAGTTTTTTGATTGAAGAGGAGAGTGGAAATTTCCTATTGTAATAAAAAAAATAAATCTTGCCAGGCCTTTTATGAACAGCTCTGCAGCCCAAATGGCTCAGGATTGAAAGTTGAGGCGAGGTGCCTTCAAATGTGCCATCGACGTTTGGTTTTGATATGACCAAGTTATGACCCTCTGAAAATCACGTGCATTACATTTAGCACAGCATTCACCAAGCTCTGAAAGCGTGACGCTAAGGGGGCTGCGTTGCGCCTGGATGCGTGTGCATAGTGTAAAGTGCAATGAAAATACCCGGGTTACGGAGGGATGCTGCATGCTTGTGAGCTTTGCAAGAGGGACTCCCACTCTGATGCATCTTTGGGGAGGGGAGTGGATGCTGCATTTCCCTCAGTGTACAGAAGAAGGCCTCTCTCCTACAGGCCCGCCATACTAAGTACACAGTGCAGGACATTTCAGTGGTTTATCGACGTATTATTCTAGATTGTGGGATTTACACACATCATTGCCAAAGTTTTACAAGCCAGGGAATCGTTGAGCAGCTAGAGAGTGAAACTACATCTTTCAATTATTTCCATTTTTTTTTATGTACACAAAAGACATTGGGAAATTCCATTCACAAACTGCACTAAGAGAATCTTAGTTACACAGTCAGGAAATGTCCAAAATGGGATTGCACATGCAGATTTCACTCTGGCCCCTTGTGGGTAATATGCCAAAATACAGTTTTCAAGGACATGACCACTACCTGTCTCAAAAAATTGTAATCTACTATCCTATCCTCCCATTCAGTCTATACGTATAACAGTTGTACCACACCACACTGCTTTGTGGATGCCAGAGGAACCCAATGAGAATCATTTAGCCGAAAAGTACACAGTAAACGGTACGTACACAGCATAGTGTGTATCAATTATTCAACACAGAATAACAGTAAAAATTGACTGTGATATATACGCCACCTAAGTTCGCAGCTAAGTTACCTCTGGAGTTAACTGTCTTAACCCCTGCTATGCACCTCAGAAAGGCTGTGAATCTTGTTGAAAAGAAAAGCTAAAGTACTTGGGTGTTAACAACACATGAGATTTGGGCAATAGATACCCAACGCTGTTAGTGTCCTTTGACCATTCCATACCTTAGAGAGAAGAGAATATATCATAAACAGTGCATCGGTCTGATTCTGTTCTCATTCTAACACTGGTGTAAATCCAGGCTAACTCCTCTGAAGCAGTGAGTTATATACCGCTGTCACTGAGATCAGAACCTGTCACTAAGTCAATAACTATAGACTCGACCAGTATGACCATTAAAGGGTTAGCAGAATAATGTATACAAGGATTTTTAAAATATGACAAGTATCTAAGGATGTAGATATGGTATTGAGCAATGGTAAGTGATCATTTGTGTCATTAAAGACTATAATGTAAGGCATGTGCAGAAGAGGGCAGAGTTAAGGTTGTGTATGCTATACAGCCTTAATTATTGCATTTCCTGACTTTTGATTGCTTAACCTTGCATCCTTAACTTTTTGTGCATGTAGTTTTTTGTATAGAATTATAAGTAAGGTTAACCACATACTAGTCTTAGGGCCCGGAACTCCCCAGGTAGAACAGCATGAGACAGAGATAGATGTTTGACCAGAATGAATATCATGCCTCTTTGAGTATTGGACTATATTCTTGATGTTTCATATCCTTTCTTTTGGGGACTTGATTTTTTTTTGGCAGTGGAGGAAGGGAAGGGAAATACATTTTTTTTTTAAAAAGAGAGCATCTATCTATTGAGGAAGCCTGGTCCAGTGGCTAGGAAGTAGTCTGGGGACCAAGACACATGGATTCCCATTGCTGTTCTGCTGCTAACCTGCTGTGTGACTTTGGGCAAGTCACTTACTTACATTTTCTGTGCCTCAGTTGTCCCATCTGCAAAATGGGAACTATTAAATTTACCCACTTTTGTAAAGTCCTTTGATCTCTAGGGATAAAATGCAAGTGCTAATTAATAGTAATATCATGAAAAGCATCGAATAGTTGTCCTGATATAACTTCCCCTTTAGTTATGATCTAGCATGTCAATATGTATTTAAACCAATTTTTCCAAGTATATTATTTATCTGAGTGTAATGGCCCCTTTGCCATTATGGTCTATCTTGTAATTACATATTTCCTTTAAAAAGTGAGTACATACTTGTGACGTTGTGCAGTCTATATGATTTTGTAAAAACATGATGATAAGTGAATATAATGTAATTGGAATAGTTTTATAAAAACATGATAATAAGTGAGTATAATGTAACTGGAATATGCTTCATGCAAAAGGTATCATCACAAAGCTTATAATCTACTGAGAGTGATCATCGTATTTGTATAAATGTACCATTCTTGTATCTAAAACTAGAAATATAAAATATAACTCTGAGGGCCTATTGTAATTATGCAAAGTGTGGGCCATTAATGGTGGTTTGGAATCTTGATGACTCCCATTAACCAGAGCCATTGTCTGCAGATGGCTGTATTTACCTGTGATCTTCCTGTATGTGTGTGTGCTGGCAAGTGAGTAATGAAGCCTTGCAGTGACATGTGACCATGTCACCTGAACTGGAATCCATCTTTAACCTGGTGCTTTTCCAGTGAGGGGTGGGGGAACCCAGAGGGACAAAGGATTCCCGCCTTATGCAAAAGATATATAAAGGGGTGGAAGAGAACAGAGAGG
>QXTE01000216.1:1080686-1101026 GCA_003942145.1 Platysternon megacephalum
AATCACTTAAATCCTACTATCTGTATTTAATAAAATCACTTTCTACTTATTAATTAACTCAGAGTATGTATTAATACCTGGGGGAGCAAACAGCTGTGCATATCTCTCTATCAGTGTTATAGAGGGCGAACAATTTATGAGTTTACCCTGTATAAAGCTTATACAGGGTAAAACGGATTTATTTGGGTTTAGACCCCATTGGGAATTGGGCATCTGAGTGCTAAGGGCAAGCAGACTTCTCTGAGCTGTTCTCAGGTAAACCTGCAGCTTTGGGGCAGGTGATTCAGACCCTGGGTCTGTGTCTGGAGCAGACGGGTGTGTCTGGCTTCACCAAGACAGGGAGCTGGAACCACTGAGCTGGCAGGGAGAACAAGAACAGAAGTAGCCTTTGCACATCAGCTGGCAGCTCCCAAGGGGGTTTCTGTGATCCAACCCGTCACAATACTATTTACCCATTGAGACATCCGTTTTACTGGGGAGCATGGATCTGGGTATCCTATCAGTCTGTACCTTGAAGCTAGTAGCAGTTTAATACAGATGGGTCTATTTGAAAGAAGGTATTGTATCAGTTCTTGTAGGTGAGTAGAAATACCCCCGAGGATTCCCTTGTAAGCCCCATACCAGCCCGGAGGCTGACTGGATAGATTACGGTTGCCACAGCAGTGGATAATCTCCCTGACGCCTTCCCTCTAGAGCGAGATAGGGTGGGTCAGGCATTCTAATCCCAATCTCAGTCATTTGTTTCTATCCCAGTGTGACGGGGTGTGCATACCCTGCACTAGCCAAGACAGGGTTAATCCCACATTATGGACAGCGGAAGTCCCGCCCCTTAGGCTGGACTGGGCATGCTCCAGATGCTGCAGCAGTATAAAGAGAGGAAGCCCAGATCATTCGAGGCTGGATGCCAGAGGGGAAGGACTTGTGTTGGAAGATCCCGCTGAGGACTGGCTACAGCCCCTGTCTTTGGGGATCGGAGTCCCCAAGGGTCAGCTTGGACCCCTGCGACCAACAGAGCCCCAGCAAATGACTGGTGCTGCAGAGCCTGGAGACCCCGAAGCCTCATGTACTGCCGCACCAGAGACAACAGTGGGTGGGAGGGAGGGTGACAGAGTGGTATCTCCCACCCAGGTAAGCTCAGTGTGTTTCGGTGAGATTCCCCGCTGAGCCAGTGACAGACCGCCCCGCCACTGCCAGGGTCCTGGGTTGGGGCCCGGTGGAGTCGGGTGGACCCGGACCCCCCTACCTGGGCTGCCAGCCACCCTGGCTGGTGGCCCGTTGGCTGCTGGCTACTAGGCCACGCTGCCCTGCACCAAAGGGCCATGCTGTTGACTCTGGCCACTAGGCCATGCTGCCCCATATAGAAGGGCAGCACTATTAACTCTAGCTGCTAGGCCACGCTGCCCTGGGCACCAGGGCTATTAACTTTATGCTGGTCCTTAGACCCCGGGGTGGCGAGGTCAGAGACGGACAAGCAGACTCAACGGCAGTGTCTGCGTACCCCCTGGCACCCATCTTGTCGGGCCGGAGTGTGCATACAACGCCACACCCAGGATCTACACTTTATAAGTATTGCCCTCAAAGCCAGGCAGTGCCATATTTGTGTTCACTTGTTTAAAGAAAAATGAAAGTGACTTTGCAAACAAATAGAAGGGGAGAAAGTGGGTCAAACTGGGGTTTTCCAGTCGTGCTAGTTGTGATTATTATTTATTTGTATTATCATAGCACCTAGGAGCCCTAGTCATGGACCTGTACAAAGCCAGAACAAAGAGATGGTGCCTGCCCCCAGGAGCTTACCATGTAACTATAAGACTTGAGACAATAAATGGATACAGACAGATGGGAGAGTCCAAGGAACCAATGAGACAATATTGGACAACATGATAGGGACTGGGCATTCCAGAGACAGCAGGAGACGAGAAGTGGGAATGGGAGGAGGGGAACGGCATGAGGTTAGGAATGGTTAGGAGGTGGCACAAGAAGATCTGAAGTGTAGCCTGGACTCCACCCACAAAGAAATAACTGTAAGTCTGCTGCCCCAGGATACCAAATTACTTTATGAATTAAATATGCCACCACCCCTTTAAGGTAGGGACATAGTGGTATCCCCATTTTACTGGGGACACTGAGGCATAGAGGAATTAAGCAACTATCCCAAGGTCACATGGGAAAACCTGTAGAAGAACCTGGAAGCGAAGCCAAATGTCCTGACTACCAGTTCTGTGCTTTAACTTCACGGCCGTCCTTCTACTTATGAGCACCAAAAGAAAAACTTTGATCTGAGTTCCTCAAGAAAAATTAACTCTAGCATTAGAGCTGGTGATTAACACAATCATTAGCGGGATTAATGTTGGAGTTGCCAAAAATTAATCCAGTTAACGATTGCATATTTTCCTGTCACGCATATTTTATGGCTGAGCAGCATTAGAGCCACCATTATGAAGAAAATATAGCCTAGTGATTAGGGCCCCCGATTCAGCTAAGCAAACATGCTTGTAACTCTAAGCACATGAGGAATTCTGTCCCTATTCAGTAACGCACTTAAGCACATGCTTTGGAAACCGAGTGTTCTAGTCGACAGGACACTGGGCTGTGAGTCAGCCTGGGTTCTGTTCTTGGATTGGCCTCTGACCAGGTCATAGACTCATAGACTTTAAGGTCAGAAGGGACCATCGTGATCATCTAGTCTGACCTTCTGCACATTGCAGGCAACAGAACCTCACCCACCCACTCCTGTAATAGACAAGGGCCTAACCTCTGGCTGAGTTCCTGAAGTCCTCAAATCATGCTTTAAAGATTTCAAATTACAGAGATTCCACCATTTACTCAAGTTTAAAGCAGCAAGTGACTTGTGCCCCATGCTGCAGAGGAAGGTGAAAAAACCCCAGAGTCTCTGCCAATCTGACGCAGAGGAAAATTCCTTCCAGACCCCAAACATGGCGATCAGTTAGACCCTGAGCATGTGGACAAGACCCACCAGCCAGACACCTGGGAAACAATTCTCTGTAGTAACTCAGAGCCCTCGCCATCTAATGTCCCGTCTCCAGCTGTTGGGGATTTTTGCTCCTGACAGTCACTGATGGGCTACATGCCATCATAGGCAGTCCCATTATACCATCCCCTCCATCAACGTATCCAGCTCAGTCTTCAAGCCAGTTAGGGTTTTTACCCCCACTGCTCCCCTTGGAAGGCTGTTCTGGAACTTCACTCCTCTGGTGGTTAGAAACCTTCATCTCATTTTGAGCCTAAACTTGTTGATGGCCAGTTTGTATCCATTTGTTCTTGTGTCCACATTGGCGCTTAACTTAAATAACACCTCTCCCCTCCAGCTGTGTGACCTTGGGCAAGTAATTTCACCTCTCTGTTTCCCCTCCAACCCTTCAGTCTTGTCCGCTTAGACTGTAAACTCTTTGGGGGCAGGGACCATCTCTCACTTTGTCCCCAGCCTAATGGTCATGGACTTTATGGATTCGCTGTGACCTCTGGCGAGTTACTTAATAATTTGATGCCTTAATTTATCCATCTGTAAAATGAGTCAAATATTGGCTTGGTGGGCGGAGAATTAACTCATGTTTGTAAGGCGCATGGAGATCCTCAGATGGAAGGTGCTATGGAGGTGCGAGGTGATATAAAATGGAGCATTGCCTCTCTACCACTAGGCTCATAGATTATAAAGCCAGAAGGGACCATTGTAAGTTGAAAGTAGTCTACCCAAAGGACCCCCAACACTGCTCAGGTTGAGCCCAGATACCAAGCAAGACAACAATGGGTTTCAAGCTGCATGCTCTGGCATCCCAAGGAAGCCAATGAAAGCCTCATTCTTACACAGCAAAAGGCAGACAATGACCTTCTCTAACAGAGCAGAAGTGAATCTTCTGTTAGTAGCATCCTTGCTACTGTAGCTGCTTAACAGGAATGGTAGGACTCTCTCTTCCTCTTCTTTCTCACAGTGTAATTAATATAGAGTCTGACCCTGCAGCCCTTAGTCCCATGGATTTCAATGGCATTATTAACATGAGTAAGAGCTGCAAGATCAGCCCCATCATTGCAAAAGAATCCGCCATTAGACCATGTCTTGTGGTTAATTCTGCAAAAATTCCAATGTCATAAAGAAAGCAGAACGTAGTGCTTAGTGTCTTTTTGCCTTCCAGTGACCTACAAACCGTTCCTAGCTCGACCATTTTACCTCTGTCTCACGTTACACTGTAAGTTGGACACCCAATGCCTATTTATTTTCACATCTCTTTTTGACTCGTCGGTGTGTAGGCCGTTCGCAGGCTTCAGCTGCCCCTTCTGCTTTTCTAAATACTATCATGTGAGGAGAAGCGTTGTTAAGTCTGAGTGAAAACTGGCAATTACTGGACAGATTGATTTTTTTTTTGTGGTCAGGTGATTTTGAAAGATCATCCTAAAACGGTACCACTGTTACCAGCTAGCATCTGTCAACCACAAAAAATGTTTCCTCTTACAGTACCATGGGGTGGGGGCAAGCGAGATGGATTTGACAGGATAGACTGTGGGAAGGTGTCCTGAATCATAAAGAGAGAAGGAAAAAAACTTCTTGTCTTAACTTCTTTTCAGTGGTGTGTATAGCTTCTGGGTCTTAAGAAAACTCTGACGTCTGTGGATGCTCATTGCCATTGTTCCACATTTTAGTGCTGTGTCAGAGGATCCTGCAGAAGCCCAATTCCATGAGTAGACCAATGTGAAAACTTTCCTTCTTCATTCTTCTTCTTTGGGGTGGGATTAATTACCTCTTGCAAATCAGAGGTTGCAGGGAAATGTCGGCCCTGAAATCCCTTCCCAGTGCCTTAGTAGCAAAGGCAACGGCGGTGTTCATTTCAGGGGTCCATGCCCAGTTGCTCATGGCCCTAGAGGCAGACTGCAAGGGGTTGCTTCTTGTTTTGCTGTTGTGCTGTAGTCTTGTGAAAGACTGACAGGTCAGTATGACACTGCCATCTCACTAGCCTCATATTAGGTTTGTGCAGTAAACATTTGCTTTTCATTAACAGCAGGATCCATGTAAAAATTACTATCCTTTCTTATAAAACTCTCCATGGACTTACTCCACCCTATTTCATGGACTTTGTCTCTGCTCCACACCGAAATACCAAGCTCTTTGGTGTCCTGTTGAACAATCTAGCCACTGTTGGCACAACAGCTTTCTCCTCTGCCTCTGCTAGCATCTAGAACGGTCTCCTGGTTCTCTCTCCACCTCACCATCAGCTAACTCATCACCATTTCCAGTCACAATACCATTATTTCTCACTGAATGTTGTTGTTCATGCCGTGTCACTGGTGTGCATGACACCAGAACAAATCAAGATGGAGTCTCTGGCCAGAGAAGCCTCAAGTCTGTTTAGACCAGATTTTGTCACCTTTGCTCAGGTTGATTTCAATAGGGTTAACTCGTGGATTGCATAATCTTGTCCATCGTTAAGACAAGAATAAAAGAAAGAAACAATACAAGAAAGAGACTGAGAAAGAGCAGGACAAGGATGAAGACAATGAGCCAGATTCTGCCACCCTCACTTTACTCCTTCAGCAGCCCCATTGGAACCAGCATATACAAATAGTCATATGGTGAGCTGAGAGACTAACACAGTGGTTACAATTTTTTTGTTAATAATCATTGGTTTTATTTCCCTCATCTGTACTTCTTAATTTCTCCCTCCCGCTATTATTTGATTTTAACTCTTGAGAGCATTTTGCGAGGCAGTTTGTCTAATAGATGCTACGCAAAACAAAGTTGCATTGTATACGTTTGCTTGGACCAAGATAAGAGTTTCAAAACGCCAGCCCAATAAAGATTGCTTCTTCAGATGTTGGCAGCTTTTACAGAGCGCTTAGTGTTTAGGAGCCAGGTGATGTGTTAACCAAGTAACTGTGATTTGCATAGATACAATACAGGTTTTCATTTTATGACAGGTTCTTGGCCTGGAAACTGTTGTATTAAACCTTACACCGGTATGTTGGCACATTAATCAGTACCACGCTATTTACCTTGTCTCTCTTTCTCTCTTTTTTTTTTTTTGAGACAATAAACATTTTATGCTTTGTCAGCATAATGTAGGGCGAACGCTAACCCTTCAATGTTTCACAATCCTTTCAAGAGGCTTGATACTAGAGGTAATAAACGCACCGGCGGGTAGAGGCTCCGTGTCAGATACACGGCTGGTCGATAGGCTAGGAATAGAGATACTATATGTGTACATGGGTGCAGCGCCATGAGGAAATTAAACAACTGGGGTGGGCAAGAACGCTTTGCATTGTGGGAGATGCCTGCTCCAGAAAGCTCTCTGCTCTGCTGTGCTACCCTGGCTCTTCTTAGAAGCAGGGTGGATGGGGTCAGCAATTTCAGGGGGTGTTTCTGCTAAACAGAAAGGAGGTTTTTAAAAAGCCACGATAGGCGTTAGGATTTGGTATGCTGGACTATTCAACAGTCTGATGCATTTTCAAAATAATTTTCAGAAACCCTCCCCCAAAATGGCACCTTCTTCATCCTGCTCCTTTGAAAATGCCATAGAGTCACAGCCGCAAGGGGCTGTGGGGAAAAGACTGTCGTCCAGGATTCTCTCTTCTCTTGCTGTGGTGCCATAGGGCAAATCGGGGCAGGAAGTCACAGCCTCCCTCCTATATGAAGAATTGGTCTCTTCACAGCTACCCAGAGCAGCAGGGAGGGACAGTATCAGAAAGAACAATATAACTAAGGCCTAGTCTGCACTTAAAACTTAGGTCAATGTAGCTACGGCCCTTAAGGGTGTGAAAAATCCATCCCCCTGAGCGCTGTAGCTATGCTGACCTACCCCCGGTGTAGACCCAGCGAGGTCAACAGAAGAATGCTTCCATTGGCCTCGCTACCATCGCTTGGGGAGGTGGAGTTCCTACAGCAAAGATGAACCCCTTCCATCCCTGTAGTCTGCATCTACACTCGGAGTTTACAACAGCATAGCAATGGCACCGTAGCTCTGCTGCTGTAGCCCCCATAGTGTAGACACGGCCTAAGACTGTATTTTGTGGCTATGAGTTAATACATTGTGAAAAGCAGGTCTTTCCCCTTCCAGCTGACTGTATGCGACTGCATGCTTCTAGATTCCACGGTAATGAGTACATTGGAAAAACAGGCAGACAGATATGGCACAGAGTGAATTCTCAGTACCTTCAATTTCCACCTGTCTTGCAGGAAATATATCTTTTCCACAGGAGCCCAATGTTACTCAATAGAATTTACACTGTGGGTCAGGAATTCCCCATAGAAAAGGAGGAATTTTAATGCAAAAGACATAGGTCTTTAAGGAGATGATCTGCAATTATTTCTTTCTCTAACCCTTTTATTTCCAGTGCCTCAGCTTTGCAATGAAGGTATCACTTTGGCGTGTTTTCTGTTCAAAATAATAGTAAAATACAACTTTAGACGATAGTCTATTTTTGCTCAATAATCAGAGGTTTGTTCTTCTCACACTTGCTTCTGTTAGGCGAGGAAAGTCAGGGAAAACAGAATCTCCAAAGTAAATATAAGCAGATTTCCATCTGGGAAAACGTACGGGGAAAATGCATGTAGCTAAGCAACAATGCATTTTGATAAATGGGTCATTTTCAAAGGCATGAATTGCATGTGTGCAGAGAAAATAGTCCCATCCAACACATCCTGTATTTGAATGTTTGGCCCAGCCTATTCTTAAGAAATGATATGACTTTCTCATACCCCTGAGAACTCCCCTCCTTTCTCTGTGCCTTCCACCCCCACCCAAAGCCTCAGGTCACAGTCACCATTATTGCTGCTGAGGATTAGACTATAGATCTGTCAATGCAAAGTGCACTCCTCCATTCCCCCAACCCTGGGGACAAGAGAACTGCCTCAGCAGCATTCCTAGTTCAGGGAGAGAGAAGCCAGGACTCTGAGCCAAACCCAAGTCTCCCACATGGCAGTGTGAAGCCTGTTCATTTTGATTGTATAATAGGGTCAGATTCAATTCAGTCCTGGCATGAGCTAGTGCAGCTGCACTGAAGATATATCTCAAAGCACTTGGGTGGGTAAATTTCATAGCAGGGGTCAGTGAGGCACAGGCTATGCATGCACACCAGGGGTCGGCAACCTTTCAGAAGTGCTGTGCCGAGTCTTCATTTATTCACTCTAATTTAAGGTTTCGCGTGCCAGTAATACATTTTAACCTTTTTAGAAGGTCTCTTTCTATAAGTCTGTAATATATAACTAAACTATTGTTGTATGTAAAGTAAATAAGGTTTCAGAATGTTTAAGAAGCTTCATTTAAAATTAAATTAAAATGCAGAGCCCCCCGGACCGGTGGCCAGGACCCAGGCAGCGTGAGTGCCACTGAAAATCAGCTCGCGTGCCGCCTTCGGCACCCGTGCCATAGGTTGCCTACCCCTGCACTACACTAAAGGTGGGTTCTTTACTAATGCTGAAGCATAGCTAACACTGATCATTAACAGTGCCAGCTGTGCCGCTGTAAAATCCTACTGGAGACAAGACACTGTAGCTTTTATCACAAGGTAAACAGGGCGAGGTCAATCACATGTAATGGTAACCTGACCTTGCCTAGCTACTGCCTAGTATAGTGCCTGGGCTCCACCCGGATTCTACAGTTGGATAGCTCATGTGCATTAGGTATCCCATAGTAAAAACACAACGTTTTTGAACAATGAAGACAAAGCCATAGAGAAGTTAAGGCCAACGTTTTCAGAAGTGGCCACTGATTTTGGCTTCCAAATATGCCTCAAGTTGGGCACCCAAACATTTAGGCACTCACAAATTAGTGGGAATTTTGGAAATTTAGCCTTAACTGACTTGCCCAAGGCTGTACAGTGAGACCGTGTCAGAGCAGGGAACAGACCCATGATTTCCTCTCTGTGAGCACTCTGCTGTATATCTCCTTCTACTGACACGCTCATAATTGTACTGATAGTGAATAAGCCATGTAGCAATATGTGGGAAAAAATAGTTATTACTGGAAGATATTAGGATTATTTCTTTCTTCAATGAATAAAATTATACTGCTACTTTTAAAGTCAGACCTTTGGCATTTACAGAGTGGTTATTGTGCATTCCTTGGAAAAAATATGAGCTAGTAGTAGTTCCAATGCATTAAAGTAATGAATAGAGGAAGTGAGAAATATTTTAAATTCCTAGTATTACATTTCAAAAATGTTCTGGTTTCAGGATTAGGAGGGGGGGAAAAAAAACCTCTCTCTTTTTCTCTTGCTGTCTAATTTTTCTGAATTTGTTACAAGTGTCCCACACTCTTCGAGTGATGAAATAAAAGGAGGTTTTGAAAAATGACGCTGGTGCAGAGCACAGGAGCGGAAGTGAGTGTGGGATGATAATTTTGTAACTGCAGCTGTTTAAAACTGATTTTTTAGCCAGTGTAAATGGGGATCAGGTGAGGAACCAAACAATGGATATGTCAGGGTTCTTCTTTGATGTATTGCTCTGTTTAACAGTGTGACTTTTAACTGCTGTTTGCCATCGGTAAAATATTAACAGTTATTAGTGTACTTGGAAGTTACCTGCTAAGNATTATTTCTTTCTTCAATGAATAAAATTATACTGCTACTTTTAAAGTCAGACCTTTGGCATTTACAGAGTGGTTATTGTGCATTCCTTGGAAAAAATATGAGCTAGTAGTAGTTCCAATGCATTAAAGTAATGAATAGAGGAAGTGAGAAATATTTTAAATTCCTAGTATTACATTTCAAAAATGTTCTGGTTTCAGGATTAGGAGGGGGGGGAAAAAACCCTCTCTCTTTTTCTCTTGCTGTCTAAGTTTTCTGAATTTGTTACAAGTGTCCCACACTCTCCGAGTGATGAAATAAAAGGTTTTGAAAAATGACGCTGGTGCAGAGCACAGGAGCGGAAGTGAGTGTGGGATGATAATTTTGTAACTGCAGCTGTTTAAAACTGATTTTTTAGCCAGTGTAAATGGGGATCAGGTGAGGACCCAAACAATTGGTATGTCAGGGTTCTTCTTTGATGTATTGCTCTGTTTAACGGTGTGACTTTTAGCTGCTGTTTGTCATCGGTAAAATATTAACAGTTATTAGTGTACTTGGAAGTTACCTGCTAACTGGCACCTAGTAAGTCTTGCTCCATGGCCACAAAGGCCTCAAGATGCAGCAGGAACAGCAGAATCTAGTTTGTAGGGTCCTTTTACTCACTAATGCATAGCTGGACTTGTGGCGGAAGAGGCAGTAGGAGTAATGGCACTAGGGCCTATGAATCCTCCATGCCATTGCCCCCCAGAGTAGGGGTGGAGGAGCTCCTGCAACCTCAGGCTACAGTAAAGGCAGTAGAGTTGTTGGGGGAAGAATACCTTTCCATACACACCTCAGTAGAGAACCCTAAAGCATAGCCTGCCCATTTAGCTGCAGATTGGGCTCAGGATTTGGGCCAAAGTAACTGTCCCAACAAGGGACAAATATCTAACCTTCCAGTTAGGCTTGAAACCTTCTGTTTTGTATCAAGGTCATTTCATTTTCTTTAACTTTCATATCATATGTTACTTCTATTATAGGGGGAACTGGTAATGACCCCTAGATTTAGGTTGCCTAACACTTTCCATTATAAAATATTATCGCATCCTTTTTTTGAGAAGTTCTGTCACGTCCATTGTTTGCAGCAGGCCTTTGAAATCTGGCAGAGACAAAGCCTGCGAGCTAGTGACGTAACTTTCACGTTCTCCATGAAATCCCATCCTGGTTTGGTTGTAGGGATGCCAACCCCTCCAGGATTGTCCTGGAGTCTCCAGGAATTAAAAATTAATCTTTCATTAAAAGATTGTGTCATGTGACAAAACCTCCAGGAATACGGCCAAAGTTGGCAACCCTATTTGGTTGGGTTGTAAAACTGCCATTTCCCTTCTGTCGCCTGTGTTCCTCGGGAAAATTTTGGCAATCTGTCAAAATAGTAACTGAACAGGAACACTCTAAAGAGCCAGACCCCTGCCACCATCCAAGTTGCAGCACCCGGCCATTAGTCCCGTTGCTTAGTGGATAGACGGCTGTGCTGCAGATCTGAAAGCGTTTTGCGTTCAAACTCTGACGATTATGGATGTATGGGTCGGTTATTACAGTTGTACGTAACAGAATTTTTTACCTTTAAAAAAAGACTCAGGAAATGACATCTAAAAAGCGGTTAGAAGAATATTGTGTAGGTTGAAAAGCTAAACACTGTGAAGTTAGGAAATGCTTTAGGTATGATTCTCTGTGCAACCTTCATTCTTCTCCCTTGTACATATGCATTATGATATAGGCTTTCATTACAAGATCACATACTATTTTTCTCCACGGGATCTCTGCCTCATCCAGTGCACAGTATGGACACACAAGGGGGCAGAATTAAGGTTGCACAGGTAACCATAAATAGATGAGGCATTTCCTAACTTTTTAGTGTTTGACTTTGCAATCCAATGGTCTTTTACTATGGTTTTTTTCTGTGTAATATACAGTCTTCGATACTACATAGATACTCTCACCAGAATCTTTTCCTCACTGTGGCAACGCTGGGCTGGAATGCAGCAGCTGTTTAGCAGTACATAATAACATTAAACAATGGCTTAAAACAAAGAAGGTAGAAACCTAGTCCCATTGATTTTAATGGCAAACTTCCCATTGACTTCAATTGGGCCAGGATTTCACCCAGAACAAATAGTAATACCATCTCCACTTAAAAGTGCGTGAGGAAATTAGGGAAGCAAAATAGTTACCCAAACTGGCAACTGGGCATATCACTGGGGTTAACACCCTTAATCTTATGAAAAATACCACGTGGCCTTCCACGACATGCTCAGGGTTCAAGTTTTACATCTTATGTGGAAGATGGCACTTCCAGGGTCCCACTGCCCCTTTATACCCTGCTGTGGCATTGGTAAGTACTGACTAAGAGAATAGAAAAAAACCTACAAAATTACAAACACCACTTCCTGCAATACCTGCATTTTCCTTAGTGGCTTCTTATGCCAGTACTGGCTAGGCATAGTCCCTGTTTAGCTTGTGACAGTCTGAGATGGTATTTCTGCAGATATATTATTATGGCACTACCCAGTAAGAAACATTGTCCAAGTAAAAGCTCCTTTGGTAAATGGCCTGCCTCTCTGTCCTTCCTTCTCTTTTAATCCTATTTAGATGGAAAATAGGCAATACCACACTTAATGTAAACTAAACCAAATCGTTATTGACTGTTGTTCTACCTAATGCTGATCACTCCAAGAAGGGGCCGAATGAGACCACATCTGGGAAACTGGCAATTAATTAGAACTGATAATTTTATAAATTAAAAGAATTGAAGGGCCCATTATGGTCATCTATTCAGACTCACTATGTAATGCAGGGCAAAGAATTTCAGCCAGCACTTAATGCAGTGGAGGGAATTATTTTTCCCTACTATGTAAGTGAACATTTTATCACCATCTTCTTCTAGAAATTCCCTTTGTCAGGACGCAGGCCCTGGGTTTTTGCTGATGATGAGCCCAATATTTGGATCACAGTAACATCAGAAAGCATATGAGCTGCCCAGATACCTGTCCTAGTTTTACTGTATTTCACCCGTAGAGCTTTGACCCCCATTCCCCATCCACCCTTCAAGTTATATAAGCATATTGTGGCCCACATTAGATTGTCAGATATCACATTATCATGTCTGTGCAAAGAGGAAACTGAGCAATTTGGCTCAAATGGCTTTTCTATGTTCAGCATGTTCCACTGCAAGATCATTTGACTTTTCCAAAACACATGGAAGCACTCAAAACTTCAATATTTAATATTGCCTTGACGTGCAAATTGTCAGATTCAAGGAAATGAGAAAGTGCTTATGGCAGTTGACACTGGAACCTAATGTGCATCACAGAAAGAGCAAACACTGTGCTGATTTCTAGACTTTTACTATTATTTAGTAGCACAAATCAGACAGTGAGGACTGTGTAGTTATAAGAGCTGTCACTCTTTATTTTGCTTAGCAGAACAGGCTGCTTGGATCAAGACTGAGCCTGCTATGCTGGGACCATGTCATTGTTCATTGGACAACCCCTCCATCTTAAAGAAGACAGCCATAGAACTTCACCTAGGCAAGGTTAGCCCCACTAGGAAATGGGGTTTTCTCAACCCAGTGGCCCCTTTACTCCAAGTATTGTATTTTCTTTATTTGTATCTTGATTTTCTGATCTGGGGTTATTTTAAGCACTAATGTGCACAGTATGCTGCACATCTCTGAATTTAGAGCTCTCTATCTTTTGTATCTTTTTAGCTTGTTGTATCCTTTACATGTGGAGAAAGTGAATAAGAAAAAGTTATTTACTTGTTCCCATAATATAAGAACTAGGGGTCACCAAATGAAATGAATGGGCAGCAGGTTTAAAACAAATAAAAGGAAGTTCTTCACACAGCGCACAGTCAACTTGTGGAACTCCTTGCCTGAGGAGGTTGTGAAGGCTAGGACTATAACAGGGTTTAAAGAGAACTGGATACATTCATGGAGGTTAAGTCCATTAATGGCTATTAGCCAGGATGGGTAAGGAATGGTATCCCTAGCCTCTGTTTGTCAGAGGGTGGTGATAGACGGCAGGAGAGAGATCACTTGATCATTACCTGTTAGGTTCACTCCCTCTGGGGCACCTGGCATTGGCCACTGTCGGTAGACAGGATACTGGGCTGGATTTGGTCTGACCCAGTACGGCTGTTCTTATGTTACATCAAGTTTTATCAGTGTGTGTGTATATATAAAAGAGAGAGACTCATGGCGGGGGAAGCATGAGCAAGAATATTTCTGTGCGAGAGATACTGAGGCATCGCATGTCCCTTCACGGACCTTTAACGTGAAAAGCCATCAGTGAAGGTCAGAAAGGGAGTGTCACATGGATGAGTGTGTTTGTAGCCAAATAATTCTGTACAATTTTTTAAGCACAGTTGTGACAAATTAATAAACTTTTTTTTCTTTCATGACTTCTGTCAAGGAATAGTCCTATTGTTTACCATTACATAAATTCCTTAGCATTAAATTACATCTTTGATTAAAGCAGCAAGGATAAAAACAAACGTTAATAACTAAATTTATTCCATTAAAATGAAAATGCCACTAAGGTGTAACCATCAATGCCATCAAAATAGAGCATCCATCATGTAAACAATCAGAATGAAATCTACTTTGCCAGCATAAAGCCCAAATAACCAGATCTTGGGGTGGGGGAGGGGTGTGTGTGAAGTCCAACCCAGGGCCACGGCCTCCTTCTCCCTGTAGCTGCAATAGTGATTGTAGCCTTTTCGTGCCACTTGATGGGGTGTTAGGGTCTGCAAAGCGATATCCCATTGCCTTCGCCACATCCACACCCTCCACGTTGACCCACGTGCAGCCAGCACACAGAATCCCTGTTCAGTTGCTTTGCAGTTTCTACCCAGGTATACCCACCACAAGGTTTAAGTGACAGCTTCGCACGATCCCTCTGCACCAAGTTAAATTTCATCATATATGCATACAGTATATTCGTTTTACAGTTTCTGTACAGGGCAATCTTCTCTGAGCAAGCTGGAGCAGGAAGACTGTATTAGCCCAAGAAATTTAATTTAAAAATTAGAAAAAGGAATAATATCTGGTTATCATGGATTAATCAGTGAGTTTGTGGATGTGAATATAAAATTAATTTATCTACAGCGAGTTATTTGAATCAAAGTCTTACGCTTTTATGCAGTTGGCTATCCCTCCAGGAGTTCTGTTACTGGAACAGCGCTTTCTTTCAATTACTTGCCGTGGAAGTTATTTGAGATATATCAGCAAACTTCAGAATCTCTGTGAGCCTAGTCCTGCCCACATTCTCTTACAGTGGGCATAGGCTTTGTTATTCAACTCCTTAGATACTGCAGTCACATTCTGTTTCACCTAAGTATGGAGTATGTTTCCTCTCCAAGACTATAAGCTTTCTATCTTGGGCTAAGACAGGAGAAATTATTAATGACTTATTCTTCATTTCAATAAACTATACTATATAAAATAAGCAAATTAAACTATTCCTTGACAGTGCATAGATCTCTCTAGCAAATTGAAGTTGTACTTCCATGGTTCTTGATACTGGCTTGTAGTCTCTGGAAGGGGCTTTTCTCTGTGTTTGAACAGTTGTTTTTGTTTCTTCTTTAAAGCTGAGTTTCACTGAGTTGAACAGGCCAAGTTTCTGTCTCTCCTAGTGCAGTGATTCTCAACCAGGGCTACGTGGACCCCTGGGGGTACACAGAGGTCTTCCATGGGGTACATCAATTCATCTAGATATTGCCTAGTTTTACAACAGGCTACATAAAAAGCACTAGCAAAGTCAGTACAAACTACAATTTCATACAATGGCCTGTTTACACTGCTAGACAATGCACTGAAATGTAAGTACAATATTTATATTCCAATTGATTTATTTTATAATTATATGGTAAAAATGAGAAAGCAAGCAATTTTTCAGTAATAGTGTGCTGCGACACTTTTTTAATGTTATGTCTGATTTTGTAAGCAAGTAGTTTTTAAGTGAGGTGAAACTGGGGGTATGCAAGATAAATCAGACTCCTGACAGGGGTAGAGTAGTCTGGAAAGGTTGAGAGCCACTGTCCTAGTGTGTAGTCAGTCCATCAATATCTGAATATTATTATCTCTTGGTGTTAGTCCATCAGTATCTGAATATATCACAAATTTTCTTTCATAAAGTAGAAATGTTTGGTCTTTGTAATTCAAGAGTTCTTTCAAAGTTAAAAGCTGCCTTTCAGTGTTTGTGCTTTTCTGGAGTTTTTTTGTTTTTCCCATTTCACTAAGTGAATAGGTTGGGGTGCTCAACATCTTAGAGGATCAGGCACTAAATCATTAATGTTTGTGAAGTGCTTTGAAACCCTTGGATTGAGTGTTGTAAAAGTATAAAGTATTATTACTGTAATGTTACAACAGGCACTATCTTATTCTCAGACACTACAGGGATAAAGCCAGACATTGGCAGGTAGATCCTTTGTCTGTTTCATTTTATAACACTACCAAAATATAAATTGAGGTGTAAAATTCAAAGTGATTATTCAATAATGTTACTATTCATTTTAAAGAGAACAATGTTTTCATGGTAACAATAGTCAGTTGAATAACCATATTCATATTTCAGTTCACAATCCTAAAACATCAAATGTGTAACATTTTACATAGGTTAATACAGCAGTATCTTTCATTCAGGAATATAAATTCAAGCTCACAGTGGAACAAAGTATGTAAAAAGAGCCCAATCCTGCACCCATTGAAGTCAAAGGCAAACCTCTCAGTGACTTTAAGGGCTTGGTCCTGTTCACACTTGAGAAAATTATAAATCCATATAATTTTTAAAGGACAGTATATGAATCAAACAAGTTTTCCGTTTACACTTGAATCTTTGAGGTAAAATTCTTTACAACACTGAAATTTAACCACAAACTTTTCTTCTCTTTCTGAGTTTAAGTATATTCTGCTTAATGATTTCTTACATTAGGGACTGATCATGTAAAGGGCCGAGCACCTGTTTTGAGGCACTGAGTTCTCTGAGTCCCCCTGGACTTTAGGGGGAATTGGGTACACTCACAACTCACTAAGTAAGGCCTTATATTATTGGAACTTTTGAATATTTCAGAATGTCTCTGAGGCTGAAGAGATTGAAAAGGCAAGAAGGAAGGATTTTCGCTTTGAATACATGTACTTTTTGTTCCTGGGGTGGCGTGTGTTCAGCTCCATAGGCAAAGCTGTTGAATTCTGGGGAGCATGAGAAGGGGAGAGGGGCTGATGGCTCAGACTGGTTCAGCAAAGGAAGGGTCCTAAGGGGAGCTCCTCTAGTGAAAATGGTTTATTTTCTAGCTTTTGAGGAAGTAACCAGAGCTGTGAGGTAAAGGTATCCAGAGAATTGCCTTATAGGCATCAGACAGTCCGGGCAGCTCCCCTTCCCTACTCATCAGTGACTTTTGGGCACTCACTACTCTCCTGCCCCAGCCAGAGGCAATGGAGGTGGTCCCCATTTGTCAGTCAGTGGGGAGAAGGGTGTACAGCCAGCCACCCCACTCCCATCACTCAGCTGTGGAACACCAGCACTCTCAGATGAGGGAACTGCCACCCCACAACACCCACCCCGCAGTCATTCACTACAGGATACTTCCAATCCCCCTCCCCCCGCCAAGTCAGTGGGGGCAGTTGGACAGCCAGGGACACCATGACAAACCTTTGAGTCAGCCTGTGGTGGGATCCCTTCCCCACCCCCCAGCCAGACCCTTAAGGGGATGGGGGTTGCCAAGGCAGCATTACAAAAAGATGGGCCAAACCTCCCATGTCCCCCAGCTTCACTTGAGCCTCTGGGGGCCCGAGTCCCGTCTCCGCCTGGGCCAGCACTGAAATACGGGATAACAGGACAGGCATGTCTCTGTTGAAATATGGGATGCCCCTTATAACAGGGGACGTTGGCAGCCCTGGGGAGGGGGAGAGAGAGTCCACTAGCCCCCCTCAGGCACTGAGGCAATGGGGGGGGGCACTGTGAGCCCCCTGGCAGCCCTGCGGGGGGTGGGGGGACGACACTCCACTAGACCCCCTCAGGCACTGAGTCAGTGGGGGGGCACTGTGAGCCCCCTGGCAGCCCTGCGGGGGGACGACACTCCACTAGCCCCCCTCAGGCACTGAGGCAATGGGGGGGGGGGGCACTGTGAGCCCCCTGGCAGCCCTGCGGGAGGGACGACACTCCACTAGCCCCCCTCAGGCACTGAGTCGGTGGGGGGGCTCTCTGAGCCCCCTGACAGCCCTGCGGGGGGGGACACTCCACTAGCCCCCCTCAGGCACTGAGTCGGTGGGGGGGCTCTCTGAGCCCCCTGACAGCCCTGCGGGGGGGGACACTCCACTAGCCCCCCTCAGGCACTGAGTCGGTGGGGGGGCTCTCTGAGCCCCCTGACAGCCCTGCGGGGGGGGACGCTCCACTAGCCCCCCTCAGGCACTGAGTCAGGGGGGGGGGGCACTGTGCGCCCCCTGGCAGCCCTGCGGGAGGGACGACACTCCACTCGCCCCCCTCAGGCACTGAGTCAGTGAGGGGGCACTGTGAGCCCCCTGGCAGCCCTGCGGGAGGGACGACACTCCACTCGCCCCCCTCAGGCACTGAGTCAGTGAGGGGGCACTGTGAGCCCCCTGGCAGCCCTGCGGGGGGGGGACCCCACTAGCCCCCCCCAGGTACCGACTCAGTGGGGGGGCACTGTGAGCCCCCTGACAGCCCTGCGGGGGGCCGACACTCCACTAGCCCCCCTCAGGCCCTGAGTCAGTGGGGGGGCACTGTGAGCCCCCTGACAGCCCTGCAGGGGGGCCGACACTCCACTAGCCCCCCTCAGGCACTGAGTCGGTGGGGGGGCACTGTGAGCCCCCTGGCAGCCCTGCGGGGGGGGCGACACTCCACTAGCCCCTCTCAGGCACTGAGTCAGTGGGGGGGGGGGGCACTGTGCGCCCCCTGGCAGCCCTGCGGGAGGGACGACACTCCCCTAGCCCCCCTCAGGCACTGAGTCAGGGGGGGGGGGCACTGTGCGCCCCCTGGCAGCCCTGCGGGAGGGACGACACTCCACTCGCCCCCCTCAGGCACTGAGTCAGTGAGGGGGCACTGTGAGCCCCCTGGCAGCCCTGCAGGAGGGACGACACTCCACTAGCCCCCCTCAGGAACTGAGTCAGTGGGGGGGGGCACTGTGAGCCCCCCGGCAGGCCCGCCGGGGGGACGACACTCCCCTAGCCCCCCTCAGGCACTGAGTCAGGGGGGGGGCACTCTGAGCCCCCTGACAGCCCTGCGGGGGGGGACACTCCACTAGCCCCCCTCAGGCACTGAGTCGGGGGGGGGGCACTGTGAGCGCCCTGGCAGCCCTGCGGGGGGTGGGGGGACGACACTCCACTAGCCCCCCTCAGGCCCTGAGTCAGTGGGGGGGGGCACTGTGAGCCCCCTGACAGCCCTGCAGGGGGGACGACAATCCACTAGCCCCTCTCAGGCACTGAGTCAGTGGGGGGGGGGCACTGTGAGCCCCCTGGCAGCCCTGCGGGGGGGGGACTCCACTAGCCCCCCTCAGGTACTGAGTCAGTGGGGGGGCACTGTGAGCCCCCTGACAGCCCTGCGGGGGGACGACACTCCACTAGCCCCCCTCAGGCACTGAGTCAGTGGGGGGGCACTGTGAGCGAGGAGCAGCGCCCCTCCCCCCCGGCAGCGAGGGGGTGCACATTAGCAGCCCCGTTCCTTCCCCCAGTGGGTGGAGCTTCCCCCACTCCTGGGAGAAAAGGGAGGGGCAGCGCGAGCCTTTCCGTCCCTCTTTATCCCCCCTCCCTTCTTACCCGCTTAGTAACTGGGGCCTGCAACCAATCCCCAGCTAGCCGGCCGGCTTCAGAGCCAGCTGATTGGCTAATTGGTTGGCCGAGCGCCCTCCACCAATCCTGGAGCTCGCTGCTCTCTCAGACAAAGACTGCCGCTCTGGCAACTGGGTTAAACTAATCTGCCCCTCCCCCTCGGCTCGAGAGCTCCACGGCAGCAGCCCCTGGCGGGCCGGCCAGCTCCGGAGCGTACCAGCTCTCTCTACAGCGAGGGGGGTGGTGGTGGCGGCGGCAAGAGATTCAGACTCTGCTCCTGGCTCTTGGAAGACGTCACCCGCTGCCTCTGTCTCCCGCGGGCATCTCCCACGCGCCCGTCCCGCCGCAGGGTCCCTACGCCCGCTGCGGCGTCACACACACTCCCCCTCCCCCGGCTCGATGGACGCTACCACCTCCCCAGTTCTCTTGCCTGAGCAACCGGGAGCGCGCCAAGGGTTAAGGGGGCTGGTACCGCCCAGCCCCCTCCTCGCGGTGGGCGTGGTTTAGTCCTCAGCAAGAGGCGGTTGGCGACGGTTGGGATGGGCCCCTCAGAGCCTCTTAAAATGAAACCTAGCGGGGCTGGGAGCCGGGCACTGCGCGAGGGACTGGGAACCGCCTGCTCTGCCCTGCGCGCGGGGCTGCGAGCCGGCCACGGAGCGCGGCAGCGGGGGCTGCCCTGAGCCGAGCGCGGGGCTGCTCCCTGAGGCACTGCCGGGCAGGAGCGCTGGCCGAGCCCGGGCTAGAGGCAGAGGCGTGCGGAGCCCTCCGCTGCCCGCCTCAGCCAGCCGTGGGGGCGGGGACCCTCGGTTTGTCCTTCACCCTCCCCCGCGGCGGCTTGTTATCTGGGAAACCGGCTGCCTCCGGAAAACCCATCGCGAGTCGGCAGCTGGGCGGTGACTCCTGTGGCGAGGGGTCGCGATAGTCTGTGGAGACAGAGACCGGCTCCTGCCCGGGGGGGGGCGGGTGGGTAATTTGCCTTCCCCCCGCCCCCTTTTTCTTGGTGTAATTAC